>JAJIYU010009725.1:0-16808 GCA_030144865.1 Tinospora cordifolia | reverse complement strand
TTCGCCCATATCTGTTCATCTAGACGCCAATGAAACATCTGCACGATGATTCACAAAGCAAGCATAAACAACAGGCAACAAGGAACCAGATTGGGGGGACTTTTTTTTTTTTCAAATAATGTAAAATAAATAAATTATTCTTAAAATACCTAATTGATAAAAGTTACATCCAATCTACACAACTTTCAAAAGTTCATTGCCACATGTGCGTCCACATGACAAATTTAGATTTTTGTCATGTCCACGTGTAAAGTCGTCTTTTGAAAAGACGCATTTAATATAAATGGCCTCATTTACCAAGTTTACGGGCAATTCGGGAGTTTCTCATGGGACCACTTTCAACAGGTTTTAATTGTCTCCCACGAACACTCAAAAACAACAAAATAATTTTCTAACCCCAGATCAAAATTTAGATGCGTCACTTCTTTTTTAACTCTTCGGTCATAATTCTTTAACCTCAAATCTATGTTTGTTCACTGTAGGTCATCTGGGATAGGTTTTCTCACGAGACTACTTCCAACAGATTTTAATTGCCTCCCACGAACACTTGGAAGCGACAGAATAATTTTCTGCCGAAAGTGGTCCCGTGAAGAAACCCCTCCTAGATTGTCCGTAATGAGCAGACACAGGTTTGAGGTTAAAGAATTATGACTAAAGCGTAAAAAAAAGGTGAAGCATCCAAATTTTGATTCGGGTGTCAAAAAATTATTTTGTCGCTTTTGGTGTTTGTGGAAAACAATTAAAACTTAGTAAAAGTGGTCTTGCGAGAAAACCCCTTCCAAATTGCCTATAATGAGCAGACACAGGTTTGAGGTTAAAGAATTATGACCAAAGAGTTAAAAAAAAAGTGACGCATCCAAATTTTTATTTGGGGGTCGAAAAATAATTTCGTCACTTCTGGGTGTTCGTAGAAGACAATTAAAACCTGCTAGAATGGTCTTGCGAAAAAACCCCTCTCGGATTGACCGCAATCAGTAGACACAAGTTTGAGGTTAAAGGTTATGATCAAAGAGTTGAAAAAGAAGTGACGCATCCAAATTTTAATCCGGAAGTCAAAAAATTATTCCGTCACTTCCGGGTGTTTGTGGGAGGCAATTAAAAGCTGCAGGAAGTGGTCCTGCGAGAAAACTCCTCCTGAATTACCCACAAACGTGGTAAATGAGGTCATTCACACTGAAAGCGCCTTCAGTGTAAATGGGATTTGCACTGAAGACGTCTTTTGAAAAGACGACTTCAGTGCAAATCTCATTTACACTAAAGGAGTCTTTTCAAAAGACAACTTCAGTGTAAATCTCATTTACACTAAATGCGTCTTTTGAAAAGACGATTTTATACGTAGACATGACAAAAAATTAAATCTGCCACGTGAACGTACATGTGGCAATATACTGTTGAAAGTTGGGTAGATTGTCTATAACTTTTATCAGTTAGGTATTTATAAAATAATTTATTTATTTTATATTATTTTAAAAAAAGTCTAGATTGGGGTGAAGGGCAACAAAACAATAGCGGTGAGCGAGTAAGTATGGGATGAGTAACGGTGACGAGCAACAAGATAAAAATAAAGATTAGGGCAAATGGACGAGCGCATGTAAATATTTTTAAAAAATTGGCATAAGTGAAAACGGAAAAGAATGAACAAATATTTTTGATAATATTTTTAAAAAATTAACATTTTTTCTAATTTTTTATTTATTGATAAGTTGTACATTTTTTTTGGGCTTCAACTTAGTATTTAATCCTGTGCCACAAAAAATGTTGGAGAGTTTGGATTTTTACAATAAAAAGATAATGGGTTCATTTGCTAGTCTCAAAAACACATTCTGCTTACCGATAATGCTGTTATTTCGTCATTTTTCACATGCTTTGGACGTGTGAAACAGGTTTGCTTACCAGAAAGTTGGCCTTGTTTGCTTATAATCAGGCATCGCAGAGGAAAATTTTAAAGCGACTAACAGAGAAAAAAAATTCTTTTGAGTTATTTAGTCATATGAAACATAATTCGTCATTAATTTTAACTGCGAGTTTGACCACCGTCTAATTTTTCTCGTTAATACGGACAATTATTAACTTTCACAAAATTGTTCATGGGATTAGTTTATGTTTCAGAGTTCTACTTGATATTTTAAGAATTATTTCTTTTCTTTGGTTAAAAAAAAGTGGCTTGTATTTATTGATGTGAACATATTACGTTAATTTTGGGTTGGGATTTGGAATTGCTTTTTGAAAACATATTTAGAGAACGTATTTTTGGAAGATTTTGGTAACACCCCCTTGGTTTAATTTTTGTGAAAAAATATTTTTTGTTTTTTTAAGAAAGAAGAGGAGGCAAATATTTTCAAATATGTTTTTTCAGGAGTACTTTGAAAAACCGTTCTAAGGGCAACATCATCCTGTGTCAAACGCCCATTGTTGGGCGTCTGACATAAGTTAAAATCATCGAGCACTCGGTGAGCTTTTTAAAAATTTTTTTTAAGAAAGTTTTAAAGAGGGCGATGCAACTGCAACACCCCAAATATATATATAATTATTTAAAATAATTAATTTTATTAAATAAAGTTTTTTAACAATTTTATATAATTCAAATAATATTTTAAATAAAAATTAAAAGATATTTATTTTAAATTTATAAAATAAAATAAAATAATTATTTTTAAATGTGAATAATAAATATTTTGAGAAAAAGTATTGTACAAATAAAATATTGTAATTAATATATTTAATGAATTGATATAATTGTGAGACTCATACAGTATAGTCTAATAAACTTGTAGTATTATGAGTGAGAATTTAATAAGATGATGATGTGTATGATTTATTAAACCATAGCATAAGAGATGCCCTAAGAATATGCAGTACAGAAGGTCATAGTTGTCCATACAACGAATGCACCTAATGGACTTTTTCCTCTCTTTAGAGCAAAAAAATATTTTAGGGGCTGTTTGGCCTAAAAAAAAAGTTTTCTTTGAAAAAAAAAAACCTATTTTTTAAAAAAATTTAATAATTATTTGGTTAGATATGAAAAAATTTGGTGAAATGTTAGCTATAAAATGTTACTCTTTAAATTGATGAACAGTAAAGGTTTTCATTACAAAATTTTATTTTTTTCATTTTGTATGCTGAACAAGTTTTAACAATATAATATGTGGGTTTGAAAAAAATTTTAGAACTTTCTCCTCATATTTTTTGATATCAAACACAAAAGAATAAAATTTTCTTAAGAAACATTATAAAAAACTTATTTTCTAACAAACTAATCATACTCTAAGACTTTTTCTTTTTCTCATGGTTTCACACCTTAAGTAGTGAAAATGTTTCTTGTCCTCTTTTCCTCGTTGCCTCTTGCCTTATTTTCCTTTTTTTTTTTTTGGGGAAAACTCTTCCTTATTTGGTTGGCATTTATTTTAGCTCACCATTGGATGTTCACTATTTGTTACACACTATTTACCACTAGGCACCTACCTTTCCTCTGTTTGTTTATGTCCCTCGTCTAAGGGTGTAAGTCACCTGACAAACCCGTCCGACCAAACTCAACCATTTTGAGTCGAGTCGGGTCGAATATAACTAGAAATTGGGTCGGGTTGGGTCCAACCTCAAAAGATCGAGTTGGACCCGACCCTGCTTGACTCGTTGATGTACATGATGTCAAAAGGTAGGGTTTTTTCTATAAAGGGGCTTTTTATTCTATTTTTTCTGTCTTCTACAGAAACCCTAGAACAACTGGTCGCTCCAAATCACATCGCAGGTTGCAACCATCTTTCCAAATTGCACAGTTACTGCCATTATCATCTTCTTTGTACCGCACCAGCCACCATCGTCTTCTCTATTTCACACTGGCCACCATTGCAGCCACAACCGTTATCCACTAGCAAAAGCTTCACCTTGCCTCGCATTAGACTTCGCCTTCGCCTTGCATAGCCCTAGCTTTCCAAATCGCATGACCATTTCCAAATTGCAGGCCTTCTCTGTTTCACACCGCAGTCACCAGCAGCAAAAGCTTTGCCTCGCGTTGCATCATCCTTCGCCTCGCATGAGCTCTTTTCTGTTTTAACTTTTACCGTCTTCTTCTTCATACATGCTTCATATTCTTTTGCGCTTCATGGTCGTCCTTGCATAACCCTAGCTTTCTTCAAGTTCTTTTGCGCTTAATTTTTTTTTCAATTTTGCAAGAGAAGTAGAGAACATAGAAAAAAAAAAGTGGGTTTTTGCCTTTCTGTTTTCATTTTTTAATTAATAGACCAACCCGACCCAACCTTAGGTTGGCACTTGTTTCACCAAGTCGAGTCGGGTGATTTTGGGTGTCATCACCTAACCCGACCCGACCTCACCCACTTTCACCATACCCTCGTCCACTCATTAATTTTTTCTCTTCCTCTCTTTTTATACCTTTGGCCATTGTTTGCAGCTAATAATAATATTTTGCATTATCATTTCGCTGTTTTTAGGATTTAGACTCAAGATTTTTGCAACCATAATGTTGCAAGTGCTTTCTTGTTTTCGGATGTTGCGTTCGACATTAGTGTTTTTCCCTTTGATCTAGTGTTGTAAACAAAAAAAAGAAAGAATTACTTGTCCAAGTTGGCACGATATTGCTTTTTTCATCATTTTGGGCTTGTTCTTGAATTTGAGGAAATTATATGAATTGACAATTTTAAATAATATAAAAATATTTGCATCATTTTATATTTTTTTCTATAATATTATTTTTTACTAAATATTTACATTTTTTCATATTATATATCATTCGACGTCAATAGAGCCCCGACTCTAACGTCCTCTCACCTTTTGCCATTGGAGTTTTTGTGAAATAAGTTGAATACCAGATATCAGAAAACCTTGTTGATTCTATTACAAAGCAAAGATTGATCATGTTCCAAGAAATCGACATATTTGTCGTCCCTTAATTTCCAATGCGCTATGTTCTTTTTCCATTGAAAATGCAACGATGGTCATTTTCTCTCTTTTGGTTTCCCCAGTTTGACATGCACCACTGTTAACCATTTCATCTCCTTTAAGATTTTCAACATAGCCGAACTAATGATTTTCTTCCTGTTGACGTTGTTGGTCCTATGTCTCGGCCATTGCCGCAAAAATAATCTACTGCTTGAATATGACATTGACCTGCTCTTATTGCCAATGCATTGCTACTGGTTTTTCGTGCTGCTATTGCTCGCCGCCAACCTACTCATATCTGCTCCATTGTTCAGTGGTTTCTCCTTTGCTTACTACCGTCGCTACTACTTGCGCTTGCCACCACCGTCACCACACAACAAACCCACATCTGTTGCTCCTTCGCCAACCTGCTGCCCATGCTCTATTGCTACCAATTTTTAATATACTAATTGTTGTTAAGCAAAATTTTTTTATATCACTGTACACCAATGTATATATATCAATGTTCCACCATTGTTTATAAGCTAAATATTATATCGACTGTATAACAATTTTTAATATACTAATAATTATTAATCAATAATTTTTATAACACTGTATACCAATATTATACTAATTTTATATTGACATTATACCATTATTTGTAAGCTAAATATTGTACTAATGTTATATTGATTGTTTATTAACCTTTATTACACTGATCATTATTAATCAATAGTTTTCACACCACTGTATACTAATGTTATACAAATTGTATATTAATTTTATACCATTATTTATAAGCTAAACATTGTACTAATGTTATATTGACTATATACAAACATTTAACATACTATTAGTTATTAATCAATAATTTTTACAGCACCGTATAGCAATGTGATACCAACTGTATGCTAATATTATACCAATGTTTATCAGTTAAATGTTATACTAACGTTACATCGACTATATATATCAACTTTTGGTATTATAATAGTTGTCAAATAATAATTTCTAGTATTTTTAATATAAAGTTGTTGGCACATGTATAAAATACCAATATTTATATAATTTTTTTATAAATTTTTATATAGAATATACGTTTTTCCCCATAATTTTTCATGGTTTTAAACCTTGCATTCTCTTAAGACCACACTTAGAAGTTGTGAAAGGATTTTTTCTTAATTATTTATAAAAAATTAATTAAAAATATCTAACTTTATACAATTGTACCACATATATCCAATATATCCAATTTATTACACATGTCAAAAACATTTTTTGTAAAGACAATTTACCATGCAGACCAATAACAATACAGAAAAGTTCTCAACATTTATAAAATAAAGCTTTTTCCCTTATATAATAAATAAAAAATGCTAATGCACAAAAAATATTTTTTGCATTTTCAAAACTAAAAAAATTGCTAAACTTTAAATGTCATGGTACAGGCAATGAGTTGGCAGTCATTACAGTTTCCTAACTTGCCTTTTCTCTATCAATCCAGTTTTGGTTACTTAGTCATTCCAATCTCTCTCTCTCTCTCTCTCTCTCTCCTCTCTTTTGTATTAGATCATGGAAATGAGTATGGGAGAAAGCTAACAAAAAGTCTAAAAAGAAAAGGAAAGGGTTAAGCTTTCATTTGTATTTTAAATTTTTTTTTAATTGTTTCTTGTTTTGTATATTCAAATCTGGTGGTTATACATTAGATGTTTCTAAGACGATATAACCATTAGTCACCGAACTCCCACCATCTTAGAAACAACTGATCAATCTCTCAAAATTTCCAGATTTCTACATTCCTCTCAGGTAGAGGTAGGTTTTCTTGTCTTAGATGTGTTATTTTGATGAATTGGAAGCAATTCAGGTGAATTAAGCTGGGTTTCAGTTCAAGAGGTGGAGATGAAGGGTTTTGTTGATGATTTTGGATTTTCAGGTGATTATGAGCTTTGTTTGTAGTAAAAAAGATATGAGCTTTAGGGGTTTAATTAGACTTGCTAAATTAGATCCTTCGAAACTGTATATTTCAAATTCATAATGGAGCTGAGCTTGAATGAGCAAAGTTATTTTTGAAATTCTAGCGAGTTTTTGGGTTCTAGATTTCTCAAATGAGCAACAAGTATAACTGTGAAAAAGGAAAAAAGGAACTTTTTGGGGTTCTAGACTTCTAGAACCCCATTTAAATTGGCACCAGCAAGAGAAGACTGAGGTGGTTGGGAATTGGAAAGCAAAGGTTTATGATATGCTTCATGTGATGGTAAGTGTGAAGTCGAGGCGCATTCCTGGAGCAATGGCTGATGAAGAACTTTTTCCTATAGAAAGTGAGGAAAGAATAGCAAATGGCGTGATGATAACAGTGAATATGATCATGTATTGACTACAAAGGAGAGGATGCAGTTTGATTTAGCCCTATGAATGGAAAATGCAGATAGTTTCAAAGAGGATGGAGAGCATGGTGTAATGGTCATGTTTGGACATGCACCATAACCTAATTAAAAGGTCCGTGAAGTTTCGTCGCAATCGGAGTTCGTTTGGCCTACAAAAAGGCTTAGTAGAATTGACTTGACATTTTGATGTTTCCTTTTGAGAGGAGAGAGAAAGCTTAAAAGTCTATTATAGGGAGGGATATAGTCCAATCTCATTGATGACATGTAATGGGTCATCTTTAGGACTATTGTTAGTTGCATAGTACACTAACTATATTATAAGTATTTTATGTATAATTTGGATGAGTTTAATAGGAAATTAAGTATATTTGTTTTTATATGTATTTAGAGCATTATTGCATGATTAATTCTATATATAGTATGATTTAATGTTATTTTTAACATTTTTTATGTGAATATAATAATCGAAAACGATTTTGAGTGTCTGTGCAGGTTTATAATGAATCTGAATAGCAAATAACAACACGAGAAAAGTGAAAAATGGTTGAAAATATAGATAAATCTGATTATTTAGGTCAGCAACCTAGGTAATTAGAGGAGAAGCCAAACGCAGGAAATATCATGTCACGTTTACCGCGGTAATTGTTTCAATGACCGATGTAACCATAATCCAAAGTTTGTGTTTTTTACGTTTGCCGAGGTTACCGCGGTAATGCGATTAGTTTGTAATTTTATGATTTTGTTTAGGTTTTTTAAGTTGTCTAATATATATATGATGAGGTATTAGGGTTTAAGGATTCTAAACTTCAAAGATTAATTGATTTTGACAGCTGAAAGCAGACGAAGAGCGAGAACAATGAAAAATTAAAGATTGAAGGTTAAAACTTGAGTATGATGTTTTATATTTTTTTATTCTTTGATGTTTGAACTAAATACCATGTAAAGCTAGTCACTCTTAAGTCTATGATGTAAATTTCTATTGTAAGATCTTGAGATTCAATATTCAAATTAATTGATTTCAATGTTTTGTTGTATATTATGGGTGTTGAATGCTTATTGTTTATTGGCCATGAACAATATAATCTGAAACTATTAAACTAACTCGGGAGAGAGGTTTAATAGTTGGACTATCATAATATAGACCTAGATCAATTGATTGACTAGGAGGTTGTACGTGATTACTATTTATAAAACATTAAATTGTTAACTGTGCGCCTCAAGAGAAGGTATTAGGGAATGAAACTAATAGGTGTTAAGGTGCTTCAGGAAAGGGCTTTGATGATAAATGCTAGCACCTACATAATTAGGGTTTTAATTAATTAGAATATGAATCGAGGGTGAGAATCAAATAATTTACTATCCTAGATAATTACTCAAAAATAGTTTTCAGACAAAATTTCATTGCTTTCATTTCAAATTAGGATTTAAACAAACCAAACTCAAGTAAGAACCTTTATAAAGTGAATGTTACTACTATATTTGGATTTAAGATAGTTAATTAGTATCCATTCCCTGAGGATGATACTCGGCTTCTACCGATTATTACTATTGCAATCTCGTACATTTGCGGGATTATCAAACAACTACTCCTTGGTGCAAGCCAAGGGGTCGACTATCTTCATTTTAGAGGGGATGTAGATAATTCTCATGACTTTGGATAAGTTATGGGACACCGCCGATGGTGTGAGGTGCAGGGCCCACATAGACTCGAGGTTGGGTATACGACGCCGGTATGCCATCCAATGTTTGTGTTAGGCGTATTGAGCTACTTGGGCCATCGTACTAGAGTGTGATAGAGGTAGGATGCACTCAAAGGAGTCATCAAACAAGGGATGTGCTCGGGAGAGGCATCCACAGCGATTACAGCAGTACACAGTCGGGGGCGACACAATGTACCGATATCTTGAGTTATCCGATAGTCTCAAATGAGCTGGTTATCCAAGGTTCCAACACAATGTTGAGTTTAAAACTTTCGTTGAGCTATTTGAGATGAGTTTATGTGAATAACTGGCTAAGAATAGGTGTATTAGAGGCGTTGCATGGGCAAATCTAGGAAACAAACAATAAGCCCATAACACGTGGTATCAGAACCATCTTTCCCAGTGGGAAAAGTGGTGTTAGGGATGTTTCTAGAGGGAAGTAGTATTAGAGACGATATGACCTGGTAGAGGAACCCCACACACAATTGCTGCGGTAAGCAAAGGACCCGGAATAGGGGAACACAGAGGTGTTACCCAATGCCTAGAGAAAGCTAATCAGGGAGGGATACTCGATAGAGGCCAAGTTGAGCAAAACTTGAAAAACATAATGGGTTTCAAGAGTCAACATGTGCATTGACAAGGCATGTGCGAGGGTGTATGTCAAGATATGCAGAGGGGCCAAGATTGTGGTAATTGTTGATTGAGGTGCAATGGTAAGACACTAAGCCATGACACAGTTGAATCTACAGTGGAGATTGTTGCTTGCATGAGAGATATCTGGAGGGATGCAAACCGGTAATACGAATGGACGAAAATGAGGACCCGTGAACGAGTTGCAACAACGTTAGTGATCTCAATGAACGCGAAGCGATGTACCAGAGCTTGTGGGCTAAGAGGCGATGGTTCCAAGTAGTAAAGAAGGCTACTAGCCGTCAAAGTTGCTTGTTCCAGTGCAAGGGTAGTACGTTGGAGACTCGCTTGAACATCTGAGGGGACAATAATGACAAGGGATTGGTGAGTCACGAATTGACATTCGAGGTACTAGTGCAGGAGATGCATTGGTGAAGAACAAAAATAGTTGTCCCATCTTTCGTGGCATAGATCTAAGTTGATACTAGTACTTCGTGAGCATACATATGAGAACCTTGTTGTATGAGTACTGAGAAATATGTGCAGAGTAGGCACAAAGACAACTTCAAGAGTTCATATGAGAACATAATGCTTAGGTTAAGGTGCACTTCGAGATGGTGATACTAGAGAGACATCATGGTTCGTGTGGAATACTTGCTTGGGGGCAAGAGTAGTAAGAACCGAGTATGGGCAAGTGAAGCCAAAAGTCATAGAGATGACAAGAGGTCCGATTATGCAAATGTGTAACACCCCCAGCTCTCGTTCTTTCGTACATACGTCATAGGTGATGTGGTAGTCTCGTAGCTTGAGACGTCATTTATTTTGAGTGCAGTCAGTCCTGCTTTCTATCTGAGAACTGGGGATATTACTTTTTCTTTTCATCGTTTATCTGTCAGTTTCATCAGTTCATATCCAAAGGATAAAATATAAATACGATAATCTCAATATTTCAAAATAAAAGCATTGCTTCATTATCAGAGTTATGAATAATTTTGTGAGCTTCATAAACATCTTTTAAGAATACAAATACTATCAACATCTGACATGATCAAATATACCTACAATACACTTCATTTTCTACTATCTTGTACACTGTCATTAATTTACAATAATCTGCTGAGGCGATGTCTTCAATAATGTAACACCCACCGGGAATCCTACCGGGACTCTTACCCACGTCATAGGGCCCACGTCATGGCGTGTCACTCACAAGGTACTGTCCCCTGCCCCCTGGGGTTTTATTTTGCCTCCGCGGAGATTCGAACCTAAGATCAGTAAGAGGGACGATGCCATGAGAATCAGATAGGTATTCGACTTCAAACAAACCATCAATTTTACAAGTCCTACAAGAAGACTCTAAACCAGAAAGAGTAGATTCGGCCATCAAAACAAGCTTGGGTTACCAAGGATACCAAAAATGCTAGAAACGCCTGTCCGTCAGCTGAAAAGCAAGGAGGTAAGGGTAAAAACCCAAAGGGTGTTTAATGACAAAAGCTTTTCAATCGTAGAAAATAGTACTGGTAGGTGATTGGCTTGGTGATGGTGTAAAATCGGAATAAGACACAATAGAAGTGGAAGAAAAAGAAGGTGAAGGAACTTGGTGTAAACGGTCGGTCCACAAAGTAATAATTTCTTGAAGAGAAAGATCAGAGGCTAAAAAGACAAATGAACAGTAAAGAAAAGTCCAAAAACACAAAGAACAAGGGCATGTATCAGCATGGTAGGATGCAGAAAACACGGCTCTGATACCATTAAGCCAAACGATTTGCAGATCTCATAAAATTGTTGGACCAAAGAGATATGAGAGTCAATATCTTTTGAGAACAACAAGATATCATCATTATAGATCAAAGAATTCTGCTGGATGGGCTGGAAGATTTTCATCATGGCCTTCTGAAATAATGAAGGTGCGGTCTTTAACCCAAAAGGTAAAACAGTTCATTGGTAATGATGTCCAGGTAGCACAAATGCAGTCTTGGGACGATCAGAGGAATGAATGCCCAATTGCCAAAATCCAGATTTACAATCAAACTTAGAGAACACCTTGGCTTCGTAAAGATGCTGAAAGAGAGTCTCGAGCCGTGGCAGAGGAAACTTGTCATCCTGTAGAAAGATGTTAAGAGGTTGATAATTTATGACTAGACGAAGTTTACCTCGTACTTGTTCGGCTCGTTTGTTGACATAAAAAGCTTCACATGCCCACGGAGAAGTGGTTGACTCAATAAGGCCTTGGGAGAGTAATTGTTCAGTTTCTCGTATGGCCAAAGTAAGCTGAGAAGGAGGCATCCCATGATGCGTGGCTTTAGTAGGATTGATGTCTTCATTAAGCTTAAAGGGGAGTTTTATAAAAAACTCGGGATTAAGCCATAATGGAGAAGAACATTTGTGCATGAAATCAGTATGATTTTTAGCACAAAAATCCATGACTAACTTGTTACGAAGCGCAGTAACCCTGTGATTATCAATAACATGAACAACTGGAATGATGACAGAAACCCAAGGGATGAAGGCAAAAGGAGTTCTCAATCCTTGAGGAGTCCAAGTCGTTCGTCTAAGTTGCTTGATAATATCATATCCAATGATAAAACCTTTGAGCAGATTGGGAACACCCAAGATTCTGTGCTTGACAGTGAGAAGAGGGTGTAGACGAATCTTGACTGGCTTACTAATGAGTGTGACCGTCAAGGATGAAGAGCTTGCAGTGTTAAAATTCTTATGATAAGGTTTCCACCAGTCAGAAGGGAGCATTGAAGGATGCATAATAGTAACTGTGGCACCTGTATCAAAAAGAGTTGTCATAGTGATCGGGTTATGATAAGGAGATAAATATACTTGTACATTAGCATATGGCAACGGGGAGATGGCATTTGCAGAAGGTTCTATGTTAAGAACCAGAGCTTGAGTGTCTGAAATAGCCATCAGAGCTTCGGGAGAGTAATCATCATCCAATGAGTAAAGAGATTCAACATCAGACAATTCAGTGTCTGTAAGCTTCGTGATTTGGGAAATAAGCTTTGCATGTTTTTTTGTCTTCTGAGGACAATTTTTTGCAAAATGACCAGGCTTTTTGCAAATAAAACATCTTGAGTCAGAAGATTTCTTACGAAATTGTTTTCGTCGTAAGAACTTCCATTTGGATCTTTTATGGGGGGAGCGGTGTATCCGTTTTTTCCATTTCCTGTACTTTTTAGGTTGCTGAGGAATTTGGAATGCTGGGGAACCTTTTAAACATGAGCAAGGTTCATAAGGATGGCAATTACCAAAGATGGTAGGATCATCCTGAAGGCAAGATTTTTGCAAAGCTTTGCCCATCTTAAGTTGTTGTTGGAAGAATAACGTGTCTGAGCATAGGTCCAGGCGAGCAAGCTGAATGAAAGAGAATAATTCTCCCAACGTGCAATCTTCAAATTTCTTGTTGGCAGTTTGCATATGGGTCTTGGCCTTTTGAGAAATCTGTCGAGGAAACGAGTAGAAGAACACCACCTTAAGATTATTGTCATCATAACCATTGATGAGATAAAAGATGCGCGACATTTTAACATAATGTTCGCGAAAATCCTTTTCTGAAAAAAGTACAGCATTTGGTGGAGAGAAAACGTTATCGAGCTCGTTCAACAACATGATCAGCAGGTCCAATGAAAGAGGTATAAAGTTGGGCAACCAACTCCATAAATGGGCGATTCGTATAATGGATCTGTCTGTATTCTTTAATGTCTCGCCACCATTCACGAAGACTGCCGGAGAATTTGGTAACCATCTTTTCAATAATTTAGCGATCAGTGAGACCTTTAAGCTGTTCAGAGTAGCACCAGGATAGCATATCATGAAAGAAAAGGGGCCAATCATCATATGCTAACTTATCTAAGTTAAAGGTATGAAAACCATTGGAGGACTTATTAGTGTGGCCTGAGGGATGAGATGAAGCAGGCAGAGCAGGAGGGGGAGCTGTGGATTCATGTTCAGGATGCATATCATTTGGGTCAAGAGGTTGAACATGTGGTTCATTTGTTCTGCTAGACTCACCAGTATGAGAAGCAACCAAGATATTATCTGAATCAGAAGACTCGGGTGAAGAATAGGATGAAGTTTCTTCAGTAAAAGAAGAAGAAAGACTGTGAATACTGGCAGGTTTGTCAGTATCGAGGTAGGTAATATGGTGGAGAAAGTTGGCCAAGGTATTAGGGGATGGGGTATCAATGGTCATAATCATTTTTTGTTTACCTTTATCCTTGCGCTTAGAAAAAAGTTGTTTAGCAGCAGCAGCTCGGGAAGGAGGTTTGGATTCTCGAAATTCGAGAGGAGGGAGCAAAGGAGGTTTGGGTTTTTGCTATGAAGCAAACTGGTAATTGGTAGGGAAGAGAGGAGGGAAAACAGTAGCAGGAGAGGACTTGGTAGGGACATAATGAGGTTCATACATGGGGTTAGAAGAGGTTTTAGCCTGGATATCTCTCAACTGAGTTTTGAGAGACTTCTGTTCCCGTTCAAGTGGCAAGAAAAGGGCAGATGTATCTGCATAACTTTCAACAGAGGTGGCTAGCTCCATTAATTCTTGGTGAATTTGGTCAAGCCGGTCATGAATTGCGGCGATCAGTTGAGCTTGAGAATCTTGTTGGTGCTGGAAAGCATCCTGTTTTTGGACAAGAATATCTTGTTTTTGAGCAATAGTCCGAAGAAGATCATTCTGGAACAAGGCATTATTAGACTACCAATTAAGGACTGCTTTCGTATCAGTTAAAGGCTTTAGCTCCGAACCAGAAGGCATAATGACTGTAGGTTGTTTAATTTGGTACTGCATAGGAAGACCAATGAAAGGATCTTCCGTTCTGTTATTTGGAGGAACCGTTGAGGAAACAGATCCAGAAATAACATTACATTCTTCAAGCTCATCATCTGTGAGAAGAACATAATATTGAAAACAACCTGAAGGAGAATCAATTAAGCCAACTGAGGGATCACCGTCTTCATAGCGAGTTTGGAGCATCCTTTGGGAAGTCTTTTTTCTAGGCTTTTCTGGTATATCATACTGGACAGAAAAATCATGGTCCAAGCAAGAGGAGCAAGAGCAATTAGAATCCCACCATATGTGAGAAGATGGTGGGGCAGGAGGCGTGAAATCAATCACATTAATATCTGCAATAGTAACTCGTAACTGTGCGGTGGGTCGTTATGGGAAAATGGTTTCAACTAAACCATCAGAACGTCTCTAGTGAATGGCAAACGAAGTTTGCTGCACCTCAACAGTCTGGAATCTTGCTTCATAATTTGTAATCCATTTTTCGGGGAAAAGGTTTTGAAGTCGTTCCAAAGGTATAGCCCTAGGAATGAAAGAATGAGATACTGCTCCTTGGGAATTAATGTCAAGCATTAAACTTTGCAGATTAGAACCTTTATAGGGGATATCAATAGCATGATTTTGAACCCTATAAGCAATTTGGTAATGTACTGTAGCTGCCAAGGCGGTTTGAACCAAAGTAGTACCAGCAAGTTGGACTTGAAGGCTCAACGTGGTTAGAGCATGCAGATCTCGCAGGGAAACATTGAAATTTGGATAAAAGGTAATGAAAACTGTACCAGAATTGAGGGTAGTCTGGACAGTACCAATAACAGCTTCAGCATATCGAGTCATGCGAGAATCAAGCAGAGCAATTCTTGAAATTGCCTCAGTAGCCTTTCTGCCATGAAAAGTAATAGAAATCTTGACTGCACCATAATGAAGATGGCTGTAACCATCTTTTCTCCATGAAAGAGACAATGGAGAAGGAAGGGTTAAAGCAAAGAAATGTTTAGCCTGATCGGCTGGAACTTGATGTTCATTGAAATAAAAAATTTGAACATATTCTTTGATTGGACTTGTTGGAGTGCGCTTCTTAAATAAACTAGAGATCTTTTTAGAGAAGGTAACAGAAGGTATATGATAAATATTGTGGGGACGAATGGGAACAAGTTCAGTAAGAGGGACGATGCCATGAGAATCAGATAGGTATTTGACTTCAAACAAACCATCGATTTTACAAGTCCTACAAGAAAGCTCTAAACCAGAAAGAGTAGATTCGGCCATCAAAACAAGCTTAGGTTACCAAGGATACCAAAAATGCTTGAAACGCCTGTCTGTCGACTGGAAAACAAGGAGGTAAGGGTAAAAGCCCAAAGGGTGTTTAATGACAAAAGCTTTTCAATCGTAGAAAAGAGTACTGGTAGGAGATTGGTTTGGTGATGGTGTAAAATCGGAATAAGACACAGTAGAAGTGGAAGAAAAAGAAGGTGAAAGTACTTGGTGTAAACGGTCGGTCCACAAAGTAAGAATTTCTTGAAGAGGAAGATCAGAGGCTAAAAAGACAGATGAATAGTAAAGAAAAATCCAGAAACACAAAGAACAAGGGCATGTATCAGCATGGTAGGATGCAGAAAACATGGCTTTGATACCATTAAGGCACACAACAAGGTGAGGAAATAGTTAAGATGTTTCTTAACTGTCCCAGGTCCTTGGTTCGAATGGTAGTGGATGAGGAATAAACAAGGTACTTATGCCCCAGGTCCTTGGTTCGAATCTCCACGGAGGCGGAGGAAAACCCTAAGGGGAGGGGACAATACCTTGTGAGTGACACGCCATGACGTGGGCCCTACGACGTGGATACGAGTCCCAGTAGGATTCCCGGTGGGTGTTACAAAGAATTACCTGAAAAAAAATGATTGGGTGAGCTCAAGAGCCCAGTGGATCATATACAGTATATCCATAGCATTATTTAAACCAAACACTGAACATGCAAACATTTATCATCTATTAGGCGTTTCAAACATTTAGTTATTAACAGTTGTCAATTAGACCGAAAGGGGTTAACCTCTGTGTTCCAGATCTTAGGAGAGATATCAATTCTGTAACTCAAAACCTTTTCTGAGATTATTTTTGAAACCCAGTTTATTCAGGTGTCAATCATCACAACTAGTTCTAATTCTGCATGGAACACACACGAAGACATTCGTCCCTACGCCGGTACGTGGTTAAAATCTTTATTAATCTTCTTTTTGTGAACATAACATAATAAAAATAAATAATTCATCAATAATTAAACATTACATCAGCATGACATCACAAGTCAATATTTTCATAAAATAAAAACAATGACTGTTGATTTCTGATGTAGAAGATCGTACAAGACGCAACTACAGAGCATACTCTCTCGGTCATAAATAAATTAAAAATAAAGGTAAATCTTTCACA
>JAJIYU010009724.1:0-16714 GCA_030144865.1 Tinospora cordifolia | reverse complement strand
GTATTATTGAAGCATAATAAACAAGCATCACAATGGAGCTTAAAGTGGAGTCCGTTGGGCCGCAAGTGTTGTAGTACTACTAAAGGAATTGAAAAAGTTATTTTAGTGTTGGATATTATTCAAAGGTGAAACCTATTACAATAATAGCATTATTCATGTTGCATAATTAAAAATATATAAACTACAATATAAGTATACCTAAATTTATCATAATGTCTGTAAAACACGAGCCCTTCGATTGATCTTTTCAAATCAATATGTAGCCATAAGATTTCTCTTTAGAATGTTAAACAAAATGAAAACATGTGTGACTTTAAGGGTAGTTACAGTATATTTATTAATTAACTCAATGTTAACCATAATTATTACTTTCTATATTTGGTACATGTCATAAATAAAAATAATAGTTTTGGTTTGCACTCATCAATATCTCACACTAAAACCTTTTTTGTCACATCAAATGAGTTTAACCTAATACGATACCTTTCATTCATAATTACATTAAGATATAAGGCTACATATTTAATTAATACCTAACATTTGAGATCTTAAACATCTTTATGCTCATTATTCATCAACTCTTATATCTATATGGTTGAAGTTACTTTCCCTTCCAAATATATATCCTCAAGAAATTTTGCCAAGTGTACGATGAAAATGTCAATTTTGCAAAATCAAAATTGTTTGTTTCCCCAAATCTCCCATGTCGGCAAGCTAGAGCAATTAGTGTCATGTGTAATCTTAAACTTACTTCCAATTTTAGGGAAAAAGGACCATTTTAGGCCAATTATTATTTTTATATCTTCTTTCAGGCAGAATAAAATAGTATATTCTCTTTTAGACAACTTTTTGACAGTTGGACGCTATGTCAACACCCAGCTGGCAAAAGGTTGCTTAAATAGGTATTCTAAAATGAGTTGTAAGGATGTCACCCATTTAATGCGTGACATTATTTTTTTTGCCTTAAACATCTTAAGTTGATATGCTTAGCCCAACTCTCCTCACATGACATGCAGTCAACACCTAGCTGTCACAAAGGTGACAAAATGAGGATATATATATATATATATATTTTTGCCTTAAACAAGATACATAAAAAAAAAAAAATTAGGCCTATTTTGGTCCTTTTCCCCAATTTTAGAAACTACTTGGGATTTCTAGTGATGTATGAAAAAAATCTATAGGTCTACTCTCCAACTATCATAGATAAAATTCATTCTAAGTTTGTAGGTTGGAAGGCCTAGCTCCTCAACCTTGACGGTTGTGCAACCTTGGTGAAATTTGTTATAATTGCTATCGACTTGTCCATTGTGATTGATTACTTACTAAAGTTAGTCGATTTCACTGTTGTCTAATAGATAATCCTCAATGCAAGGTATGTAAAAAAGATAATGAAGATGTGCTTCATGCACTACAAGACTGAATTCATGCTGAGAATGTTCGAAATAAGTTTGGGTTTAATCATTTTAAGAACATCACTGCAACCAACCTCCAAGAATGAATTTACTTCAATTTTCATCATAACAATAACATTTTATTTTAGAAATTCCTAGTTGTTATGTGGGTTATATGTGTTAATCTATTAATCATGATAATACAACCAACTGCACTGAATCATCCACATTTCATAACAGAGACATTAATACAACCACCTACACTGAATCACCTACACCTCATAATAGAATCATAACACACCAGGACAGAATCACAATAGACACAACCTGTAATAGAATTGCAGCAAAATCAGCCACAACCTATAACAAAATTACAGCAGAATCAGCCACACCTCCTACTGCTACTGGGCAAGCCCTTAAGCCTGCTTTGAGAATAAATCTCACAGTAACAGCTCACCACATGACAATAATGACTCTCACCAATAGTAGCCTGCCAACTGTACAACAACTTGTATCTTCTTCCTCTATAAATTCATGTTAATAGTTTTGTATCATGTCAACGAAAATAGATATAACACTTAATATTTTTTTACAGTTCTTCTTCTTCCTTCTATCTCTCTATTTTCTCTATGTTCTCACTTAATTATCAGAGCTACACCAAGCTTTGATTTCTCTCTTAACTCATTAATCTCTTTATGGTATTAGAGCCAAGTTCTATGGAAATCCCAACACCTCCTTTTGCTTCTTCCTCTCACTCAAACACCACATCCACTCAAACTATTGCTACGAAGAACAAATTACCCTTTCTCAATCAACCCTTTTCTATCAAATTAGATCAAAGCAACTTCCTCCTTTGGAAAAATCAGTTGCTGAACATGATTATTGCCAATGGCCTTAAAAATATCTTGACATTTCCAAGCCAGCTCCACCATGGTTTCTTGAGCTGGAGCTAGAAACTCCCAACCCAGATTTTCAAACATGGGAACGCTATAATGGGCTTATAATGAGCTGGATGTATGCTTCACTAACAAAATCAATGTTAAGCCAAATCGTTACGTTCCCTACTACTACAGGAATTTAGAAAGCACTGGCAAGCACTTATGCAACATCTTCCCACCCTCATATTGTTGAACTTTGAATAGAGTTACAAACCATTCGCAAGGATGGAATGTCTACCTATGACTATCTTTCAAAGATGAAAACATCATTGACGAACTGATTTTCATTGGTGAATCAGTCACGCCAAGAGACCAACTCATTTACTTCTACCAAGTAAAGGGCCCAAGTACAACCCTCTTGTCACCTCGTTGCAATTAAGAGACCAAGCTCATTGTCAATTGTTGACCTATGATTAGCCCTTACTTTACCAAAACTCTGTTGACAAAATTAGTTTCCCTCAAGCCTGTGTGGCTATCTCAAATCCAATGAATCAAGTAGGCATCTGTGGCTCTTCACCATCTCCAATATCATCAAACATCCAATCCACTACTCCAAGCATCATTGGTAAGCCTTAGTTACTTGCTCCTACTACTTGGTGGTTCTCTAAACCCAAGCCGAAGTGTCAAATCTACTAGAAGCATGGGCACACAGCTCTAACTTGCTATCATCTCATGATTCCAGCGTATCAACTACCTCCTCGACCCCAATTCATAAATCAATCTCGTGCTCCAATAGCTGGGGCATATCTCGCTTCTGCTCCAACAACTATGGCTTCTCAACCTGATCCAACTAAATTCATGGACTTCGATGCTACTCATCACTTAAACCCTAACTTCAATGCTTTACATCAGCCCACTGCATTCATCGGATCTAATCAAGTTATGGTAAGCAATGGTATGTCCATACCCATATCTTACACTAGGACATTCCTTTCGAATCTTACCATTGCCCACTTCATTTACATAATGCCCTTCACTCTCCTTCAATTTCTAAACAACTTATAAGTGTTTCCAAACTATGTGAAGATAATAATGTATGTGTTGAGTTTTATTTTTCTCATTTCCTCATGAAGGATGTCCAATGAAGCAAATCCTACTCCAGGGACTGCTTGATCACGACCTTTACAAGATCTTGCCTTCTGCAACATCTTCACTTTCTCATCATCAAGTATCACCTACATTTCTTTTCACTCAGTCACCTCTCACTACATAGGTTTGGCATTCATGCTTAAGACATCCATCTCTTTTTGTATACAACAAAATTTCAAATAATTGTATTTCAATTCCCATGAGTAATACTTCTATGTCACGTTGTCACTCTTGTTATGTTTCTAAAAGTTGCAAATTATCATTTTCTTGTTCGTATTCTAAAGCTTCAAAACCATTTGCTCTTATGCATTCAGACTTGTGGGGTCCCACACCTATAGCTTCTATTACTAATGCTCGTTATTTCCTACTATTTATTGATGATTACTCATGTTTTTGTTGGATATATTTGCTTCGCACCAAGGATGAAACCACTAAATATTTTTTCTAGTTCTTAACAATGGTTAAAAATCAATTTGGTGCATCTATCATGGCATGACAATCCGATGGTGGTGCTGAATTTTGAGCATTAGCTACACTTCTTGCCACTTTGGGCATTGAACACCGCATTTCATGTCCATACACTCCAAAGTAAAATGGAAGAGCCGAACATAAAAATTAGCACATTGTTGAAATGGGGCTCACATTACTATCTAATGGGTTAGTGCCTTCATCCTTTTGGCCCTATGCATTTCTCACAAGAATCTATCTCATCAACAGAGTGCCCTCGCCCCTCATCAGTATTACAATTTGACACACCTTACCACATTCTCTACAACAAGACTCCAAATTACAGGCACCTTTGAATCTTCGGCTATGGATGTTACCCACATCTACGACCATATATCAAGCATAGACTTGAACATCAATCTGCTCTTTGTGCCTGTTTGGGATACAACTCTTCTCGCAAAGGGTACTTATGCTTTCATTACCATCTAGATTGCTACACATATCAAGGCATGGCATGTTTGTTGAAGATCAATTTCCATTTAGTCACCTTAGCTCTCTGCTTGCTCCAAACACACCTCAACCTCTTGTGGTTCACAAAATAACTAACAACACAACACCTTCCTCTCAACCAAACACATCAGAACACTTTCCACTAGTTTAGCATAGCATAAGAGAAACTCATATTGCATCAGAACACTTGCCACTAGTTCAACATAGCATAACAGTAACTCATACAGAAACTCATAATGAAACACCATCTAACATAGCTATACAACAAACTTTTGGTCTTCGTGATTTGGTGGAACCTGCTCCTGTTAACACACATTCCATGATTGCTAGAGCCAAGGCAGGCATATTCAAGTCAAAGGTGTTGCTATCTACTGTCATACAATCCATTCCAATAACTATCAAGCAAGTTCTACAATCACCAAATTGGATATTAACCATGCAAGAAGAACTCCACGCTATGACAACAAACAACACATGGACTCTCACCCCTCTTCCATCCGAAAAATCAGTAGTTGGTTGCAAATGGGTGTACCCGTTTGAAATACAACCCAGATGGTTCTTTTCAATGCCACAAGGCCTGTTTCATAGCCAAGGGGTTTACCCAAACATACAGTCTAGATTATTTTGAAACATTCAATCATGTTGTAAAGCCACCCACCATTCGCATTATGCTCACCATGGATTTAACCTATAATTGGCCATTTTGCCAACTTGATGCTAAAAATGCTTTTCTCAATGACGACTTACTTGAGGAAGTGTGTATGAGCCAACCACTGGGGTTTATTGTACAATCTAATACACCACTTGTATGTCGGCTTCACAAAGCCATTTATGGCCTCAAACAATCACCACGAACATGGTTCACTAAGCTTAGCACTCATTTGTTGTCCATTGGCTGTACAGCCTCAAAGATCGACCCATCCATATTCATTCTCCACAATTCTTCACTCATGCTTATTCTCCTAACATATGTAGATGATATCATTGTTATAGGGTCTTCAAAGACAGCCATCAGTATTCTTATTTGCAATCTTGATCGCCACTTTGCACGCAAAGATCTTGGCACTCTCTCTCATTTTCTTGGCATCTCGGTATCTTACACAACTTCAGGCCTTCATCTCAATCAAGCAAGATACATTGCAGATCTTCTTCGTTGTACTAATATGTCTAAATGCAAACCTCTTTCAACACCAGTGGTTGCATCCTTTGCCCTTCCTACACGAAAGCAATCTTCTTCCCGACCTAACTCCATATAGGAACATTTTAGGCGCCTTACAATATTGCACTTTGACAAAAGCAGACATTAGCTTTGTCGTCAACAGAGTATGTCAATTCATGCATGCCCCCACCTCCACACATTGACTAGCAGTCAAAAGGATTCTTAGGTATCTCAAAGCCACCACATCTTTCGACCTATCACTCACTGTTCCCTCAAATTTCTCTCTTTCTTGCAACACTGACACTAATTGGGTCAGTTTCCTTGACGATTGACGTAGCAAAAGTGGTTATTGCACCTTTTTTATCACCAACCTCATTTCTTGGTCTTCCTCTAAATAAAAAGTAGTGTTTGGCTCCAGTGCTAAATCTGAATACAGAGGACTTGCAAATGCTGCTGCTAAACTCTCTTAACTTAATTCCATACTAGCTAAACTTAGCATTCGACCTCCATCTCCAGCAATTCTATACTATGATAACATTAGCGCTTTGCACCTCATGACGAATCTTGTATTTGACACTCACACTAAACATATTGAAATAGACTATTACTTAGTTTGTGAGCGTGTCTTAAAAGGTTCTTTACTACTTGCTTATGTCAACTCAGTTGATCAGATCGCAGATACTCTTACAAAGCCATTATCAACTGCTCAATTTACCTTACTTTGCACCAAGCTCTCGGTTATTCCTTAACTAATGTGGTTGTGGGGGGAATGTTAATTAAGATAATACAACCAGCTACGTTGAATCAATCCACACTTCATAACAGAGACAATATAACCAACTGCACTGAATCATCCACACCTCATTACAGATCCAAACATGATAGAACAAAATTACAACAGACACAACCTGCAATAGAATTGCAGCAGAATCAACCACAACCCATAACTGAATTGCAACAAAATCAGCCACACTTCTTGCTGCTATTGGGCAAGTCATTTGGCTCACTCGGAGAATAAATCTCACCAATAACAACTTGCCACATGACAATAATGACTTACACTGATAGTAGCTTGTCAGCTATACAACAACTTGTATCTTCTTCCTCTATAAATTCATGTAGACAGTTCTAATATCATATCAATGAAAATAGATACAACAAATTAATATTTTTGCAACTATTCTCCTTCTGTCTATCTCCCTCTTTTCTCTACTTTCTCACTTAATTCTAGAGATGCACCAAGCTCTACTTTCTCTCTTAACTCATTAATATCTTTAATATGGACTTCTCGAAATATAATTCTTATTCAAGATAAGACTAAAGCCATTACTTATTGGTCTCTTCAATAGAACACCCTTTTAATTCACATCCAGCCAATTTTTCCTTCCAATAGTTTAGTCAAGCCCAAAATTCCTAAATGGGTGTCCTAGAATCTTCCCCATAAAGAATTGGTTAAATTAAATACAAATTGAGTTTCCAAAGGAAATCTCGTAGTTGTTTCCTACGCTAGTGTCGTCTTTGATGATAATGGTTGATGGATCATAGGATATATGGGATTTATAGGGCATGCCTCGAGCAATAGTAGAGCTTTGAAGTAAAAGGGCTCCAATTTGTTTGGAATATGAAATTTTCCAAAACGATATTGAAAACTAACTTTGCAGCTACTATTTTTCTCTTGAATTCCACAAATTTGGGTAATCACCACCTAGTGGGTCCAGTCCAAGATTGCAGAAAACTCCTCCGTAATAAGTTATGGATTCAACATACTCTTGGCAAAGAAAACCAAGTAGCTGACTATCTCGATAACTGCCTAATGCTCATCAAACCCCACCATTGGCAGTGTAGTCCCTTCCAACGACTCTTAAAAAGTTTCTTTTTATTGATTTTCTTGATGTTTCATTTCTGAGGCCTTAATGGTCAATTTATCCTTATAAGCAACAAAGTGTTAGTATATTATATATGAAATATTATAATATCTTATATGATAGAAAAAAGATATTATAATATACTATATAATATCTATTTCATATCTTATATTTCTATTTCTTTTTATATATTTAGGAATTTATCTATTTATATCATTGTAAATCATTTATTCAATCAACAATATTTTATTCTTTCTTTATGGTATCAGAGCCTAATTCTATGTGATCCTCTTTTGATTTTTTTAGCAATCCGTCGGCTAGCTGGTCGAAGGAAATCAATAAAACCACGATGTCTTCTTGTTCGTGGTACAAATATGTGTTTGCGGTTTTCGTTTCCCCTTCTGCTGCTATTGATTCTTGTTGATCTGAAAACTGCTGTGAATCTCCAACGTCGTCGATGTTTTATTTATTGTTTTTTGTTGTAGATCTACACTTTGATCTGTCCGTTCACGTAGTAGTCGTCCGATCTGCAAGATCTTTTACCATTGCTTGCACTGTTCATCGTCGCTGCTCGCCAGCTTTGCCATGTACACGTTCTCCTCTCGCGGCAATTGATGATCAAAGATTCTTCGAAACAGAGATCTATGTGTGTTTTAGATCTAAATAAGCATCGTTGCTCGTTGCTCGCCATTGATCAATTGCAATTCATGCTATTGTTGATTACTATTATTTGATGCTAGTATTGGTCCATTAAAATCTTTGCTGCTGCGCTGCCTACCCTGCCAAAAAAAAAAATTATCAATATCATATTAACCTGAAGTTTATATGATATCACAATGTTACATTACTATATAAACCTAAAGTTTATATAATATTATAATATTATAATATTATATTTTTTTTCTCATGCGCTAACTATGGCGCTTGCTATGCCACGATGTCTCTCATGTTACATTTTTTTCTTATGGTTTGCGTGTTGTTCACAGTTGTTATGCCTTAGTATCTCCTATGTTATATTTTTTTTCTTATACGCTAACTACTGTGTCTGCATTTCGTTGACAAACTCAAAATGATTTCTTCTATCACTTTGAATTTGAGGGAGGATGTTAGTATATTATATATGAAATATTATAATATACTATATAAATATGATATAAATAAGATATCATAATATACTATATAATATCTATTTCATATCTTATATTTCTTCTTTTATATATTTAAGAATTTATCTATTTATATCATTGTAAGTTCATTGTAAATTATTTATTCAATCAATAATATTCTATTCTTTCTTCGCAAAGAAATTAAAAAAAAAAAAGAAAAAAGAAGTAACGTTCCCTTTCTTTAGAAGTAATTACACTGTTTATACAAGCATAAGATGATTCCATCATGGCACATTAACCCTTATTCTTGTCCAATCAATAAGATCTGATATGATGAAGTAAATTTCTCACTCCTCAATAAGCTCTTCATCCATTTACACATCAATATATATATATAAGTGTATATGCTATTTGAACACTTTAAAGGGTAAATCTAACTGGCCATGCGATCAGTACCCCAGTTGGAAGGACAAAAGGTTATGGTATACTCAGTTGAAGTGCAGCTAACTAATGGTAAAGGACTGTCGAAAGCATAACTAAAATAGGACGGGCAAGCATCCTTGAACATCTTGGAATACACACTTGGTTTGCACTTGCTTGGGGTTCCATAACTATTCCTGCAACAGAACATATCAAGATTAAAAGCCAAGCACGCACTTCTGCATGCAACTACCTTCCCAATTTCATTCCGCAACTTAAGCTCTTCTGGGCACAGACTGTTCAAATCTTTGGAACAACCTCCAATTAAACAGTTATTAGATTGCCTGCCCGTCGTAGTAACAGAGACTGGGAGGTTGTATCCATCAACTAAGCTTACGTCATAGAAATTTGGCTTGGATCTGTCTGATTGAACTGAGACCTGAACTAGTGTAGCCGGGGGAAGGCCTATGCTTCCGTTACAAGCAAGCCGTCCATCGCAATCACCAGTTTCACAGGCAACATGGGATTTAGAATTGAAGTTGCAACCAGTCCTTGCCCAGAACCGGCCTGTCCATGAGTAAGGGACGAAGATGCGTTTGACACCACCAGAGGGAAGGAAGAAGCCACCATTTGCTATCACTGGATACCCTGTGTTTGGTGCAGTTGCAGGCCATATTGGGAATGAGCATTTGTTGCTGATGTAGAATGTAACAAAGGTTCCTTGCGCATGGCCTGCGGCAACATCATTTTAACAGAATTTACGGATTAGACTAGTACAAACTACAAAGTAAGAAATTTTCAAACTAAAAACAAGCTTAAAGAACTGCAAACGGAGAATTTTAATTCAGATAGACTTTTGTTTTAACTTGCCACACAATAGGGCACTCAATATCAGGAGATGAAGGGAGGACGCAGAAAACCGCTGGTGCTGCTTCATTTTGGATTTTACCGCGGAAGCAAGTAGGAGAAGAGTCTGAGATTTGTACAAGGCTGAAAGGTTTGGTTTTATAACACCAAATCCTTACTTGCATTGCACTTCAAGTTCTGAGCTGGGCAATATTAAGAATGAAGCAAATTAGTATGATATAGTATGATAATGTCTTATCTCCACCATCACCGCTTGCTTGGAAGTAAATCAAGACTGGATTAGTTGAAGACAAGCAGCCAGTCCTGGGAATTTTCAGAATAGTAATTCTGTCAATAGTAACCATGGATCAAGTAGTTTGATTTCAGACAACCAATGAACCTGATATCATTCAGAAACTCATTCACCATAACAGATAGGATATGAAAAAATATCCTTGAAAACACAAGCTATTTTGCTAAGGGAGGGTTCCCATCCAGATAAAGTTCCTTTATACTAAAGTTGCGTTACAATAGATTACAGAACCTACAGTTCCTTTAACATCCTCTCTTAATGAAGAAGAGAACTCTCCCCTTGCATCAGCTTCCAGGCTTGAGCCAAAAAAAATAAAATAAAATAAAAAATAAAATAAAAAGAAGAAAAGAAAGAAAGAAAGAAAATAAAATAAACAAAGAAAAAAAGTGAAAGAAGAGGAAATAAGAAGCAAGAGGAAAGACATTATGAATGAATTACATCCTACATGGTATCTCCCTACCCTAGCTTAATAGTCTACAGAGTATATACACTGTATGGTACTAAAACTGCAAAACTTCTGTACTATCTCATGTTACAGCACTGGGGTTTTCCTAGCAGGTGCAGTTTATCCCACATGCAGATCATCTGTCTAGGAGACTGGTAATGAGCTGTGTAGTAATCTTCAATGCAGCCGAACTGACAGAAATTCAAGCTGTGCATGTACTCAACCTCTGCCTTGCTGCTGAATTGCTCTACCCACATCCCCATGCTGACATCTTCCATCTTAAAAAGCTGGATTTTAACCATAAACCATTATCTATCCAATTGCAGACAATTAAGTCAAGGGATACCCAAATAAGAAACAATCCGTGTAAGTAAATAAAATTACTACTTACCCTTAACTTGTGTTTCTCAAACTCATCTACAATGAATTCTGCAATATCAGATGACACTATGTAACCTGGCCCATTTGCATATGGTGGATAATCTTCTTCAGGCCATTCCTGTGTAGTAAGTACAAATTATGATAATCTTAAGGCTTCAAATGAGCAAAACATCCAAGCATCATACACCAATAATCATCATTTAACATGTAACAATGTTCTTATATTTAACAACTCTTTTCCTATATTTAACAGCTGAAGCAATTATCATAGTGGGTCATACAAAGTGTTGGTGAGTTCAACTTAGAGATTAAACTTATATTGAGTATGTGTTCTTACTGCCTAAGATACATTAGAAGTCCCGTTCACTCACACTCATAAGAGGGCTTTGTGGATATAGAACATGGGCTTGTATGACTTAGTGTTTGGGAGATGTGGATATTGTAATTTTCTACAAGGAACGAAAATTTGACTTCACCCAAAACTTTGACTTTTGAAAATTAAAATTAATTCCAAAAGGTCGAGAAATTCGAAAGAATTTTTGTAAAAATTTACTAACATAAAAAAATTCAAAAAAATATTATATAAATGTTAAAAATATGTATAATTTTTATTAAAAAATGTTGAAAACAAACATAATAAATACATTTTACATATAAAAATACACATATAATGGTTCCAAATATTTATTTTAACATTAATAATGTTTAATGCATATCGCGCGTGTTAACTTAAAATTGTTCGAAAAAAGAAAGAAACTGAAAAATTTATCATCAAACCCTGATGGTTATGCAAACATAATCTTTGGTTTTCATTTCTCGTTCTTCTCTCAACATCTCTCTTCTTAAGCTTTTAGCTTATTTTTCGTTTATCATTCTTCTCTCTATCATCTCTTTTCCAGGCTACAGCTCATTTTTCTTTTTCTCTGACAGCCACTTGCCAGTTGTACATATCGTGCCTTAAATCTTCTTCATTTATAGAGAATAATTTTTTTCTATAAAATCTCTATAATTATATAGAATAATCTCTATACACCACATAAATTCTTTTATTAAAAATGCTCTTTTTCCCCACTTTTACACACAAATCTTCAAAACTTTGATTTTAAGTGAACTTTGCCGATTTTTCGAAGATTCCAAGTGAACTTCGCTTCGATTGTCCAAATTACCTTAACTAATTTGGCTAATTGTGATGAGATTTGACTAATTTTCATACTGTGATTTTCATTTAAAGTGAAGGAATCAATGAGAAAGGGGTGCAAAAAATTATTGGACAAGGTTATGTTTGATAAAATGGAGGTTTTGATTTTTTCGAATGAACCATTTGGAGCTTTTAATTCCTCAATCCAACCAATTGTCTTCCTCTTTTTTCATTTCTTTTAAATTGGGAAGTCGAGTTCATATCATTAAATTTATCAAAATCATTAATCCCAAACTTAGGCAACAAATTATTTATTAATTATTCCTAGATTACTAAAGATTCTAGGATAAAAGGCCCAATTGGATTACTCACATGATAAACTAGAGAGATAAAATAACAAAAGCAACAAAACCCAAAACTCAAACTCAGACATACCTCATATGTTACTGCCCATTTACCATTACGCAAGGGCTTATGGTAGTAATTAATGTTCCCAGCATACATGCTCTTACCATAAGCAACTTTCTGGGCCTCCTCCATCACAGCATCCACCCTAACAAAGGTATCATCATCACACTTCATAACATACTTAGCAGCTGCAGTATGTACCTGTGAAAAGCAACAAGACAACATAAAACAAATTTCTACACATTTCCAGCATGAAATCATACATTATACTCACTGCGTACTCGCAGATGGCAACAGTCTTCAAAACTACAAGATCATAGCTGTCCATGAAAGGAACAATTACAACGTCACCAAAGAATTCTGCTTCTCTCTTTAGCTCCACATTCACTTCCTTTCTTCCATGCTGTTCAAAATATCAATCCCACAAATTAAAAGTATCTCCAAACTGAATTCAGAAACAAATTCCTGCAAAACCAAACATTCCATATGGTCATGCCCCTACCATTGCCACAAAGAACCGAGCAACAACATTTGATGATTTGATCAACTTAGACTGCATCCAAGATTTCCTCACTGCCATCCTCTCAGCAAAATGGTTACCAGCGGAAAGAACACCAATGAAAAGTTCTACCGGCCCATCAGGAGGAGGTGGAGCCTTCCATTTACTCGACATCTCAAGATGCATTTGTGGAGCAAAACTTAGATGCGATGTGGGCAAGGAAGCTGCAACTATTGAATAAACCTCAACATCACCCTTCAGGGATAGCCCAGTTGCATCTTCAAGTGCAAATCCCTAATACAAAATAAGCAATTGTATCAAATACTCAATTTTTTCGAGAGCCAGGTGGGTTCATTTGGGAGTTTGAGGCAACACTCACAGTGTGATATGGGAAAGAGGTGACATGCTTCCCATCAACATTGACATGATAACCTTCCAAGCCAGCACTAAGGGTAAGCACAAACAACTTGTTCTCTTGAAAAGGGTATGGCCAATCAATTGAAACCTTCTTCGTTCGGCCTATCAACCGAGTTAACCACCAGGCACCCTTTGATTCTTCAGAGTGATCAACATCATCTCGAATCCATTTCTCACATTTAACCTGCCCGTCAACTGTAAACAGCCCAAAAATTACAAAAATCAGCAGCATCCAATTGAAGTAGACCTAAATCAGGGATAGGTCAAACTATTGCACATCAAGATTCTCCTAATAAGCTTTGATTGGGTTTCCTGTACCCAACTCAAAAATGAGTTATGCATTGAATTATGACTTCTAAAACTTTAAATATAGAAACCAGTTTTGAGACCTCAAAATCATTCACATTGCAATTGAATCAAGCTTAACCTAATTCATCATCTTGTTCACACACTGTCCATCCCAAAAAAAAAAGATTATAAGAAGTACTATTAAATTCTATTGTTGTTCATTGGTTCTGGTTCTAGCTGACCATACTCAACTCAAATCAACTAAATCCTTTATCACCCTGATAGTACTGGCTCCATGAATCCATTGCTTCATTCGTTCTATCAAAGACCAAGGCAGCATTTAAATCACCAAAAGTTTTGTTTTTTTTTTTTTTTTCAGTTATTTATAATACTGTCATTGTCATGTTAGTTTATGGGTGTCCAAACCAGTTCTCCCTCATTATTCTAAACTGAAACTCAACAAGAGAGCCCAACCGACTAAATAAATTTTATAAAAAAAAAAAAAAAAAAATTGAAATCACCGTACCAGTCTCTTCTTCGTCCCTAGATTTCCACCCCTCACACCTAACCGCCGTTCCCCATTGCATTCTATAACAAGTATTCTGCTCAATCACAGGCTTCCCACTCCAATCGCCCTTCAACCTCGGATTGAAATGCAGTAACTTCGGGGGATCTTCGCCTTCCACAACCTTCAACCCTTGTAATTCAACCATGAAATGCGACACCATTACCGCCTCTGCCCCGTCCTTCACCGACGTTATCATAGGCTCCCACTCCGGATGAGCCTGGCGCGGCGTCCCGACGATCGTAATGTGCGATCCCAATGTTAATCCGCACGGAATCTCCATCACATTCCCGCGCTCCCGAAACTCCGACTCTGTCAACGAAATCGCATTAGGACACGATTCCGAACCGTTATTCCTCGATTCCGTCACAAGGTCCAATTTTTTCGATTCCAGCTCTTGCCAGTACTTCCTCCCGACCCTCCACGCGTCTCTTGCCGACTTTTGAAGCTCGGAAAACCCGTCTTTGCTGCCATTACTGAAGACACTGTCCTGAAAGACCAAACCTGAAACTGTCGTGTAGTTTCTTCGTCTTCGCAGGGGCTGCCACGGAGGCAACGATCGCTTGAAAGCCATTAGGGGAAGCTTTGAAGGCCGTGACGGAGCTTCTTTGTTTTCTGAACTGTCGAGCTTTAGAGATAGAGAGAACGCGTCGTTGAGAACTCCTGAGAAGGATTCTGTGTAGGAGGTGTTGTAGTTGAAGCTGGTTCTGAATAGAAAGGGGATTTCGAAGATTATGAAGAATAAGTATAAAATCCCTAGAATGAGTAACGTCTGAATCGATATCCGGCGACTCCGAGGTGTGAAAATGTCGAGCTTCGTCGTCTTTCTCATAGCGTTCTTCTCTCTGTAAAAACCCCTAAATTCATCAAAATCTGAACGATAAAATGGAATTAACGGAAGCTAATTTATAAGCGATAGTAGGTGTCGAGACATGGAAGTCGAAGCTCAGTTCTTGTCTTGCTCCGATTGAAGAAGAAGCTCGGAACAATAACAAATCAACAAAGCGAAGAAAAGAAATGAAGAACAATAAGAAGAAAAAGAAAACAGGAGAAGTATTTATTTTCGTTAAAAACAAAAAAAAAAAAAAAAGAAAAGAAAAATATATATTTAATTTTCTGGGAATTACTGAAAGAAATGGCCGCAGCGGCAGGACTGCTGTAGTTCGGACACTGAAGCAGAGTGCAGTCCACGTGTTAGTCCACCGAGTACCAACGTGTTAGACTCGAAAGTAAGGAAAATTTTAGGATCTTGTTACTTTTCTCACGAGTCACGACCGATTCTACGGTGGTGACTTCATGTTGACTCCTTTGTCTGCGTTCTAGAATATGACCATTTCCCTAATTTTAAAATTTATATCGCGATAAAGCAAATTTTGACTACACCAAAAGTCATGATAAAATTTTTTTTCAAAAACAAAAGTGTCAAGAAATGTTTTTATAATTTTTTTCTTCCCAAAATACTATTTTGATGGCTAAAAAAGATTTTCAAAAAAAAAAAAAAAATCTTTCATAACTATTTGATTGACTATAAAAAATTTTGTAAACGTTAGTTGTAAGTAGTTAATTTTTAAAATTTTGGTAAAAAAAAAATATATGTGGGCTATAAAAAAAATTAAGAAAATTAATTTTTTTTTCTTAAAAAAGTTCGATATTTCTCACCAACCAATCGAAAAAGAAAACTTTAAAATGACAAAAAAAAAATGAAAATAAGTTTATAATAAGATACACTTGCATTATTTGGTTAAATACCCTTTAGTAACGCTTAAGCAAGCAAAAGCATGTAAAAGTAAGGAAATTACATGGAGAACTGAGTTAGGCATGAATTAGCATACCTTTCTCTTACAGAGTTATAACTTATTTATAGAGAATTTCACGTTTTCAACCTTGTAATTGTGTTGTAGCTGAAAATAAAAAGATTATTATTACTCTTTTAATAAGTCTCAGTGAGTTATTTTATAGGACTTCAATAGTCTTTGATCGGCTAAAATCTTCTTTGTAGAGTAAAATTAATCATGTATCCCTTAGTTAATTTGTATCAAAGTAGTAAAAAAAATCTTAGATATTTTGTTAAAATTCCCATTTCATGATTTACCTACTTGCTTGGATATTCAATTTTATTGTGCCAACCATAAGTCATCAAACTTGGCATGTTAAGATGAACTATCGATTTCTTGATGATGGTGGTTTCATTGTTTATTGCGGAGGTTTTTCTAGGTTTGCAAGTATCGACTTGACTTTCAAGCTTGGTATATCTAGCTCGACATGTTAATGACTATGGTCCAATATGAGAAAAGTTTCTAAATACGAGTGTTTATCATCCCCAACCAACGAGGGTCAAACCCACCAAACCAAACCTTTGAATTCATTTGAGTTGGCTTAAATGAATTTTTTAATTAGGTTAAGATTTCGTATACCCAAGTAATTTTGGTTAGTTACTGGTTGAAGCCTAAGATCTTGATTAAAACTCACCCAAAGACAAAGGTTGC
>JAJIYU010009723.1:0-16726 GCA_030144865.1 Tinospora cordifolia | reverse complement strand
TAGATGGGATATTGGTGGCTAGTGAAGAAACTGAAGATTATCAAGTTGATGGCAAGGCCGGGGTGGTTTTTAAGGTTTATTTCACAAAGGCATATATGATTGACATTGTGGCTTCTTGAATTTCATGATGCACCAAGAATGATTTTCAAGATAGATGGATGTGATGAATTATGGGATGCATCAAATACTTTGTGGTCATTAATGTAAGGCACAAAGGAAATTTGCAGCTAGCAAAGTTATACCACAAGGTGATCTGCTACCCATTCCTCCTTGCTTTGATTGGAGACGATTTGCCAAGATAGGGCAAAATGCGTCGATTTGGCAGCGTGTATTTCTCTGATTTGATGATATGAAATATTTGATAATATGATATATCTTAATTTGATATATTAGCATCAAGTAAGGCTTAACACAGTTGCTGACCCCAGGTTGTCGGGAAATGGCTTAGTTGAGTTGAGTTAAAGGCTTAGCACAGTCATCCATGTCTACGGGGTGTTACCAGTTTAACTAACAATCTCTTGACTACATCTCAACATAGGAAAGACATTTTGAAACAAGGAAATGGTGAAAGGTGAACTTACCTCATCTCTTTCAATGATTAGGTATGCTTCGTGTTTTTTTTTTTTTCGTGGGGGCGAGCACAACATGAGGTGACTATCCTACCGACCCAATAATGATAATGCAAATTCAGTTCAATAACTTTGTTTTGAATAAAAATGTAAATAGAAAAACATTGAAAGTGACAACAATAAACCCTTTGGTCAAATGAAGAAATTTTGGAATAAGACAGGACCTTAATTCAATATGAATTAATAGGCGAACCTTGCAAGTAATTCTCCCCATGGCTGGAGTAGATGTGGACCTCTTGAAATGAAGTGATGCAAAACCGTCCGAGTTGAGATTCCCGTCCAATGGCTCAATGATGACAGCATTTTCTGGCTCGATATCTACATTGAACTTGCTGCGTGCTTCCTACATTGAGAAATAGAATGGCCAAGATTAGGATGTGAACATAAGGGTCTAAGTGCAATACATTCAATAATGGAAGAGAATATCAAGTGACAGAGAAAGACCTTGGAGAAATGATATCCTTCAGGTACTGATATTTTAAGATACAGATTGCCTTCCTTGGCTGAACTGCCATCAACAGTAAAAGTCTGCGTTTCAGCTAGGGAGCGCCTTCTGAGGCGCTTGAAAGATTTGGATTTTGGTGAAGGAGGCTGAACCCCTTTGAGCTCCAAGGTAAGGAGTTTAGGATCCTTTTCATTTAAATCTAAATATCGGATCACACTGTTGTTTGTATCAGCTATAAGAAGTCTCCCTGCAAGATAGCATGATAAAGAAAAAAGATTGGTGCTCATTAATAAATGTAAAGATCAGACACTTGTATAAAATAAAACACTGTAGACACTTTCTTAAGCAAAATTAATTTTAAAGCTAATGATGAATAAGAATGTCACTTGGCATCATTTTAGTCCCTCATTTTGAGTGCACTTTATGAGAATCTTAATGATTTACAGTAGTGGTAGAAGACGGAGAATTTTGATGAGCACACGGTTTGAATTTCACTTTGTCTAGTGACAAATCTTATAACTAATCTAAGGTATGAGTTCAAAATTAGAAGAATCAATGTAGAGAGCTGCACTACAAGTATACACTATAAAAATTATCATGCGTTCCACCTTTTTCTTTTACACTTCCACTACTCCCTCATTCTCATTGACCACCCATCCATAAAATATTTCTATTGAGGAGTAATTAAATTAAGTTTGAGTATGAATACTATTGTATATTGGTCTCAAGCATTCAGTTCATCATCACCTAAGAAATTCTAATTACTAATCCCACATGCTTCAGATGATATAACTAGAAGGGATATCAATTAATTTAGAGCGTATTATGAAAAGAATATTATCACCATTTCCTGCTTCAACAATTCCCGATGGCTCCGAGAGCTGCAGCAAAATATAATGCATCAGATGAAAACATAATCTTAACTTATGGTTAACTGAAGGAAACCGTACAATATATTCTGCTTGAAAAGTAAACAAACACTTCTTAGAAGTTAGATCCCACATCACCACTATCTTGTCCAAATAAACGTAGTTGAGCATGTACTACTTGCTCTAGCTATTGAGTTCAGAGGTTATCTAATAGAATACATATTCAAATTGCTTTCTATATATGCCACATTGGCATTTTTCATCACAATACCAGCCCTACACAGCTTCAACAATTAGAAGTTACGATATAAATTTAAGCACCAAAAATTCTGATGACTTACCTTGTTCAAAGAAATGATGCACTATTTTGTGAATGTCAACAAACTTGGACAACCAAGCCAACAAAAAATAAATTAAAAAGAAAAAAGAAAAAAGATATTCAGATAATCCTAACCTGTGCAGACAAGACTAATCCATCCTTGAACCCAGCACGTCCAGTCCCTGCTAATGTGACAACTCTCTTATTGGAAGGGTATATTTTCTTGATCTGCCAAATGAAGATAAAGATTAGCAAATGAAGTTTACAAATTACTTGATCCTTTTGGACCTTCTCCCTCAAATTTCAAATTAGCATTTTTTGAAGAATATTTAATTGGAAGATCTCAAGATCAGATGAGGAACATACTTCATGTGCCCAAAAGAGTGTAATGCTTTTGCTACTAAAGTGATATGATATTTAGACACAATACTTGTCCCATTTATTCTACTAAACACCCTTACCATGCAACAACTGGGGAAATGATGAAAGGAGAGTAATGCATGAATCCTCCAATTCTAATCATAAATCTTGAGTTTAAATGATACAGTGTGATTTGATCATACTACTATGATTCATAGGACTAGGAAGCAATATTCTACTGAAGTATTTAAACTCAAACCAAATCATGAGTGGTAAGGCCTGTGAATTTCAGTCAAAATTCAGGCATGGTGCACTAATAGAAAAGAAATGTGCCCTATGTAGGCATTTGATTTCAAGTGAGGATATATATGATTCAGTAACTACTGAAATGGGTCCTAGTAAGAGAACAAGCACAATTTACGGAACTCAGTATCTTAGTTATGCAGTTTATTTTAAACTAAACTTCTCCCTTGTTTTGAGAAGAAACAAACATTTTATAGTAGAATAGAATAAAATAGTTTACAATACAGTACAAGCTCATACACAAATGTCTAGAATTTGCCCCCTAATGGCTGTACTACAGTTATCACAGTCTAGGCACCATCAGAAAGTGAAAACACACTTCGCCACTTGGATGTAACAAGTATCTACCTTGTGATTATAAGAGTCTGCTACATAAATCAAACCATTCTTTCCACAGCAAACACCTAAAGGATGTTGGAAAAGTGCATCAGAGCCTACTCCATCATGGTCCCCAAACTGCAAAGTACATCATATGTAAACAAACTTGATATGAGCTTAGCCCTCAGGAAGTCAATGAAGTTAGCCAAGCAGCTAAAAATGAAACTAGAAGTAGTTTGGTAGATAATAGGCTTACCTTAAACAAATTGTCTGAGAAAACTGGATCGCCCCCAGCTAACAATCTTGTTCCCCCTGTTTTCAGATCAAGCACTCTGATGGAACTGCTTTCGCTATCAGCAACATATATCTCATTGAAATCTACAAGAAAGACACATTCAAGAGTCTCACTCTGGACAATGGCGGTTGGAGAAATTAAAATTTAAATGACTCCAATACCATACCAGGAGATAAAGAAATTCCAGAAGGCTGTGCAAATGATGTGCTTGTTGAGCTATGTCAATAAAATAATAGGGAAGTGGTTAGCATAATTTTGGCGAAGTCTAAAGATTAGTTAGTTAGAAAAGAAAAAGATGAACAAAATAAGAAGAAAAGGCATATTGACTTATATAGAAATAACAACACCTCAAGTTAAGCTATAACATATACAGAAACTTCACAGCTCATAAAGGTCAAACATTTCTTTCTTCTAGTGGTATAAGCAAATCACAGCAAGCATTGCTCCTAGTAAGCTATAACTAGATGGAACACCAAGGAATCATGTGACCATTACTTCAAGACATATCCCTCGACTCATGTGGCCCCAAAGCTCCAATCCTAGATACATCATACTTGTAAGAATCTGATATACTTTAAGAAAATACATATAAGATCCAGTTTTTAGATTTAAATGCTTAATCTTCACAATTTTAACATATAACCAGACAGTCAAAGAAGTTCTGTATATTTTAGACAAGTAATCAATACCAGGCTATATCTTGTTGTTGGTATTGTTTTGAGGTACATCTTTTATTTAGGTTTACTTCCATTGTTTTTCAAAAGGGAGAGAAAATGCCCGGAGGAATTCCCTTACTGAGAAAATTAATGAATGCCATTTTGGGGGAAGCAACACTGGAACCTTCATTATGAGATCTTAGTAGTCCCAAAAGGCTAACAGATGAAAACATTGCCTCAGAATACATTAATTTGTAAAAGTATCAATGAACTATCTGAGGAAAAACCATAGTTCTCCAAGCAGAAAAGAGAATATGTCAAATTAATACTTAATGAGCTAAAGAGCAATAATCAGAGCTACAAGTAACCTTTTGGTCGATAATACCTTGATCCGTTCAAGTTTCTTTCGAATCCATCGCCACTGAAAACTCTAGTGATGCCATTTAATATATTGTGTTCCCAGATTTGATGCTGGCCGGCCATTGCAATGAAAAGAATCTCATTGGTTGGCTCAAAGCAAACATCCCATGGAGAATTGAGAACCTATCGAGATGGCAGAAATAACGCATAATTAGTAATAATTGTCTAATATTTCCACCGGGACAATAAAAAAAATGACAAGGAAAAACAACTAAATTAAGTGATAACATGCTATACATGTAATTAGATAGATAAAGTGATGGGCCTATAAATGTTGTTTGTGTGTAGAAAACCATAATAATGCAACTTCATGGATAATAGTGCCGAATAAACATCTAAACTTGCCTGAGTAGTTCCTTTTACCCCTCCTACATAATCAGAACCTTTGGTTCCATTACCAGCAAGAGTCCGCACTGACTCATTCACAAAATCAATCTCCCTATGTAAAAAGTGATAATTTAATCAAAATATCAGAATATAAGAGTCCAAAGTTAGTAATTACATAAAATTTATCATAGAATTATTCAATAAGTATTCTCAAGTTAAAGCTAATATTTAACTATCTAAAAAATGTTGTAAAAGAACATAAAATGGAAATAAATCTTAATTGTCTGGTAAAATCAAAACTGCTAAGAATTCTATGCCCTTCCCATTTCTTATGCCAAACCAAATGATAATTCTTAATTAAAATCTCAACATACGCACTTCAGTCACTCAAGAAATAGAATTGTGCCTCCACATAACAAGGAGATCTCCAGCCAGGACTTTATATAGCAATAGGGTGAAGAATGAACCTAACACGTGGAAGAACTTTATTTTGATTGGGTTTTCTTTTCTTCTGACTTTGTTCTAACATCATGAAATTTCAAAGCAAATACGAGCATGAAATTAGACTTGTTTAGTTTTGAACCAGAGTAGATTCAGCTCTGTTCATTAAAAACCTTTTTTTGGTGCATAATAGTAGTGTACATTTGCAATGCACACCCGACACTCAGGTTGATGCCAATTCATCACGAAGCAAAAAAGAAATACTTGAAAAAAAAGACCATCTTGAATGGGACATTCAAAAAAGTACAAAAAATATTTGATATTCCACCTTTATCTCTTGTAATTGGAGCTCCTTATATAAACAACTCACACTAAAACAACTTTTAGACTGCCTACAATACCTAAGAGTAATTTTTGTAAGTTATCTATAACATTGTAACAACTTCATAGTTTTATTGTAAGTCCATTTAGACACTTTTAATACACGAGTGATAAAGAAAGCAAATTTTCAAAAATATCTATACCTACCACTAAAATATAAATTTAGCAGAATAAAAACTTCCTTAAAAAACAAAACTTAAACAGAAAAAATAGAAAAAAAAAGTACTAAAATACAATGTACATCGTGGGTGATATGCTTATTTTAAATTCATAGAAATAGACTAGAGAAGCACAGATCTTATTTTACCTCAAAGCATGATTTTCAGTGTCTGCAACATACAGAAGATTTTTCTTCGGGTTGTATGCTAGGCCCTACAAGAACAACATAAACTCAAAGTTTCCACGAAACAAAACTAACTTGAATAATGCATTTGCATGAAGATGGTCTTTAGCAAGCATGCATGACAATCCAAATAAAACACATCCACTTATTTTATTTTAGATGCATCACTATCTTTAATTGATATAAATGCAAATAAAATTTATATAAAAAAAAATTCCAAAATGCAAGAAGACTATGATGGATGACTTGCTTGAGGGCGATTGAACATTGCATCATCAAAGGAACCATCTTTTAGACCCTCCTCTCCTGTACTTCCAACTTGCAGAATAAAATTTCCGTCTAGATCTGTTACCACCTATATTTGAGATGAAAGAAAATGTCAATGAGATTAGTTACTATTTCCTATAAATGTGGGGCACATAGCATGAACAGGAAAATTTATACAAGTGATCAAAGTATCATCAGGACAACTCTCACAAAGAGAAACTATGAAAAGTTTTTGAACTTTCTTTATCATCACCATTTCTATCTTATGTACATTCATTTTAAAAAATGAGACATGGTAAACATACTGATCTAATGTTATATTCATCCATCAAATTGAAAAAGATTAAATCCGCATTGAAACTCCCAATACTTTGTTCATTATTCAAAAAGAAAACTTACACATCTCTAACTTTGTAAATCCTAGGCTTGCTTTTTAAATTATTGAAACAGATCTGCTAAACTTTTTAATCTTAAGTATAACACATATTCAAAGGTTGTATGGAATTTTATGTGAAATTAACTTCAGAAAGGATAATGACTGAGGAGAATATGTGCATATGTGTATAGGGCAAAAATAGAGTGAGAACACACAATGCGGTTATGATTACTGTCTGAGATAAACAATCTATTGTTCAAGAGATCAACAGCCAGCTTTCCCGGAAACTTCAGTGGAGATGTCAATAGACGCCGATCATTGTCTTTCTCCAATGACAAAGGAATAGGAGTGTTGTCTAAAATATTTTTTTCACCATAGAACAGAAGAGCTGCTTCCACAAAATCATCAAGATCCTGAAAGTACATCAGCCCTAATCTGTAACCGTTAATTTACTTTTGTCAAGAAAGATCAACAAATTCAAGACAATTATGACAAGAGCATTGACAATTATAAAGTAGAATATTAGCAATATTAAGTGCAGCAAGTCTATTTGATAATTTAAAATTATCATCAAACAGCAGATAATTTGACGATAAAGATCAGGCAGCAGGACATTTCGTCAGTTCAAGAACTAAGTATTCCACTTCATTCATTTGTCTGTAATAATTTTGACATGATGCTAATGGAAACTATCAAATCTTACTACATCACAACATATCCTAAACTGCATCACATGCATATTAAGTATTCTTGGCAGGCATTAAAAGAATTAAAAGTAAAAATAAAAAAAAGTTGACAATTGTTCCTCGGATATTCCACTATAAAATTTTGGGTGCAAATCAAACTAAGATACATGCTCAAAATATACATTCTACAATGTTTTCATTTCAACCAGAGAGAGAGAGAGAGAGAGAGAGAGAGAGAGAGCAAGTTCAATAAGAGTGTATGTTCTCACTTATCACAAGAAAGGTGGAGAGGGAAAAGGGTGGTTCTTAAATGGAATTATGTAAATCAATAAAGAAGTGGAAAAAAAAAAAACTAAAGTAAGAAATTAGACAATCAAAATAGGGATCCAACTATAATTTAACAAACAAATGGATACTAGTACTAAACGAATTGCCACAATACCTTTCGATGGCCTTCACCAGATATTTGAGCCAGTAGCTTACCGTTGGGGCTAACAATAGCAAAAGTAGGCCATGAGCTTATACCTAGTTCCCTCCATAAATACATATCTCCATCGTTAACAACCTGCAAAATAAACAGTAGACAAACATGAATAAATAACTTCCCAAAAAATTTTAAAAAATAATAAAAATCAAAAAATCAAAGTCAGAACTTAAGTCCACACTCCTATATTTACTTTTTTGTTTCATGTAAAAAATTAAAAATTAAAAATTAAAAATTAAAAAGAAAAAAAAGAAAGATGATGTTCACGCAGCTGAAAAAGAAAAAACGCAAATGACAACAAAAAGACTTGAACCCAAAGCCTCTCATAGAACAAAAACCCTAATACCATGTTACATTCCACTAGCGCTAAAACCTTTAACTAATAATTGTAGACCTAAATGTGTATCCACTTATGACCAATACTGTCATTTACCAAATATACTTATTTATATAAGCCAACATTTTAATACTGTGTTGAGAATTTTTTGACCTATAAGAGCTACAGCCCAAGAGTTTGGGGCTTAATAATAATGCATAATCAATGGGTTATGAACAATTTAGAATCAGTTTTAGATAATATTTTCATTGATTATAACTCATTTTTGTAGTTTCTAGAATACTAGGATCTTTAATCTTGTATCCAAGATCTAATCCCATAATCGAATCTACAAGACCCCCTCGTTTGGGTTTTGACAACTTTTTTTTTGTTTTTCCTCCAACAACTCTACGGATTTTACTAATCTTTTGAGATCGAGCATCAGCCTTATCAATTGCAATTTCAAGGGACATCGTTGAATAAAAATTGAAGTTTAGCAACCTTCATAATTTTTATGTGAAATAGAAAATTCTAAATATGAATTGTTTTGATTTCTTTGCCAAAATTTGTGATTAAAGGAAAAAGGAAAAGAATTTTAAAAAAAAAATAGCAAATTATGTCAAAATTTTAATTTCAGGTTTCAAGCAAAAAAGCAGAGCTATCAAATTAAGTTACCCTGTCATATATGCACATCATAAGTATCCAATAGGCTACACATGCAACGAAAATCAAATCATAAATGCTCACATGGTTTATAGTAAAAAAGTTAAATTCTATGAATGTCTACATGGTGAACCTAAGTCAATGGAATCAATAAAGCTGTTAAAAAAAATGCTGGTGAAATTCAAAACTTTCACATACTGGATGAGATATGTTATAGCGCAACACTGCATTGCGAATGGCTTCAAGGTCTTTCTCGTTATCGAACTTGGCAGAATGCACTCCCACAACAGTGAACTGCATATAAGTCCCACAAGCAACAGTTACAGTGGAAGCATGGTTTGAAATCTCATCATGTATAAAACAGTGATTGTGAGTTAAAGCAATTGTAATGCAGATATTTTGATACAATTACTAATTTGCAAGCTAAAAATATTTGATTTGCTCAAGAAGCTCACAAGGAAAGACTAGATCAAGATCCTAAACTCGACATGTGTTCATGTTATTCTAATCTTAAGAAAATGAAGTGCCATAATTGAGAAATTGAGTGAAATTACCGGCTTATCTTTATATTTCCTCTCCAGAAATTCGAGATCTGGCAGCACGTGCATACAATTAATGCAACAATAGGTCCAAAAGTCCAACAAAACCACCTTCCCTTTCAAATCCTGGTTGAGCAGCAGAGAAAGCATAGAATTATCTAAGTACAGAGAAGATTTTATTGATAGCAGAAAATAGACCAAATGACTAGAAAGTTTTAACAAAATAAAGTATGCATTACATACTTTCCGAAAAAAATAAAATAAAAAACGGCACAGAAAAACAATCATTTCATGGTTATAACTCAATGTTAACACCAAATGTAATCCTTTTTTTCTATTTCAGGGTATTTAGGGCTCTTAGAGAGCCAACTAATCTCGAGATATGTACGAACTTCCCTATCACCTTAAAAAAATGTAACCCTTTCACATCAGCTGTCTTGAAAGGAAGACCCGTATTTAGGTAAAGGAGCACATTCACATAGATTATTTTGTGATGACGATCTATAAGATAAAAATTGAAAAGACACTTTCCAAGATTCCAAGTTATCATATACGAGGTACAGATTACATTTAAATCGGAAAACAAAACAAAGAAGTCTGACTTATTAAGTCAAATGACATTAATAATGTACTATGAAGAAAAGACACGGATCAGGGTTGATCTACTGATAAGTTTGGTCTTCAAAATGCTAGCATATGGTTTGATTGTGAGTTGGACCGGAAAATCTCTCTCATTGATAAGAATGCAATCCAACTAATTGAAAAGGGGATTATTCTAATACCTGATTAAAATGTTAATTTGCAAAAGAGGGAAAAAAAAAGGCATGAGAGTTTGCATCATTAAGTCGACTTCATCAATATTATTGCATGTATCTGCATCTACTCCACCTATAGCTGCATCATTTAAGTTCACTGTCAGCTATCATTTATGTTATTATCACTTATACCCCTTAAATGACTTTAAGATGACACGTTTGAAGAATAATTCATAAGTTCTCAATAATTAAGTGTTGGACAACCCTGGACTCAAGCTAAACCAATGCTTACCCAGGTGTGGGGTTTTACTCCTAAAGGTATTCATGAGTCTGAGGATCCCAACTTATATTTATGCAATAAACTTGCTCACATCCAGCACAGATTATCGTCTTGGCCCTCACAATCCCAGAATTAAGGTCATGTTCAACAGTTATAAATGAAAACAACTGAGGTATAGTTGGAACTAATGAAACAAAAAGTGACCCCCATTTTGAATTTCTTCTTCCTTTTTCCCAACATCTCCTTTCTCCATGGCATTTCCGGTTCTAAACTCCTCTCATGGTCTTCCCCTTTCCCTATTGTCAACACCTTCTCTTCATCATTTTTGCCTCTTCTTTTCACAACACCAGATGCAGTGTGCTGCCATTTAGATCTGAAGAAGACTGCAAGATAGTTGGCGACAAGATCGTCGCTAAACATCATCTAAGTTTTCGTAAACACTTTTTTTAATTTTAGTTTTATATATAATCTACTTTTGTGATTATGAATTTAAAGATGCTCAGGTTTACAGCGAATAATTGGGCATGACAGTATCTATCTGAAAATGACTAGCATCATGCAACAAAATTAAATGAGAGAAAGTAATCATGAATGCATTCATCCTCATTCATCCCATGTTATTAAAAATAACACAGATTGGAATACTAGTTATGGACCCCCAAAGCCAGCTAAGATGAATAAAAGGGCTGAATATCCTGAGGAGGCTTTCATTCAGGTTCCAAGTAAACAAGCTGGAGGTCCAAGTCTGGTCCTATACCCATCTAAAGGCCCAGGCCAAAAGGAAAGAATACCTACAGACATCCAGCCTCTGAAAGTATATCAAGGGAATTGAAGGAAGCCTCAAATGCTTAGAGAGGGTTGACACACCGGTGGATTGAGAGCATGGCTCAAAAGTTCGAAGGAAGAAGGAAGGACCATTCCACTTTAGCAGTATTGACCTTCTTCAGTATGAGATGTATATGTCTCATTAACCACCCTATTGATAATTGCATTTGGGTAGAACTTGCCATGACTTCGCCTTTACCTGCGGTCCATTCTTTTTGAAAGAACAGCTTTTCACTATCACAGCTGAAGACTGCTTCATTTACTTCTCTTCTAATGGTCATTCCAGCCATAATCTTCAATCAGCTGATATACTATTCCATTCCAGACAATTCACTAAATGAGTTTGAACTTCCAAATTTTCTAGGAATTATAGTTTTGGGCAATGGTTATGAAACTGGGACAGCACATTACAATCTTTGTAAAATAAATAAATAAATAAATAAATAATCTTCCCCCTTGTGAGGATATCACATCCTACAAGGCTGTTTTTTGCTTGATATTAATATAATAATCTCTAGTTTCATTTTTATTTAAATGGCACAGAATAATTGTTGTAAACATGGAACTAAAAAGCTAAGCAGGTAGAAGGTCAAAGATACAAGAAAAATTATTAATAAACATAATGGTAGAGAAATGGAGAAAGCAACCACCAGCACTACATTTTTTTTTTTTTTTACAAAATACATTGAAAAGTTCACTTAGTAGTAAGTAATTTACCCTGCGGAACTGAAGGGGAGCTGCATTCAGCCAATCAAGTTTAGATGGAAACTCAGGAACCATGGCAGCATTCCCCCTTATATAATGCACAACAACAAATTTTGAATCAAGCATCTCAGATGCTTAAGCTTTTAAGAATTAAAATCTGAAGCTCAAGTTAGTCAGAAAATAGCATGGAAAAATTGCACTGCATACCTTGCCTCCACATCAGATATATAGTTCTTAAATTGTTGGATTCTCACAGATTGAGATTCTCCTATTACCAGTGGAAAGAGGCAAGTTTCAGATCTCAACTCTTTTTACCATGATAATGAGTAGGTGAATGAAGATGACCAGCACATAAAAAATTAAAAAAACTAAAAATGATAACAATAAAATAAAACCTATTGGGCTATTAATTGTCTTTACAAATACTCACTAGGAATTCATACTATTTCCAAGTGTCACAATTAGGAAAGAATCTAATTAAGCAAAAAAGGATAGTATAGATATGCTAAAAAACTTCCTTTTGGCCCATGACCATTGTACCTTGATTCTGCCCAAAAGCAGGAAGTCTAGCCCCAGAAAATAAATTCATAATTGCCTTTGGAGATGAATATTGCATTGCCTGCAACACATTAACATCCAAATTGCCCAGTGCACATAATTCAATTTAGAAATGACTGCAACGAGCAAATGTATAAATTTGTTCTGATATGATTCATCAAAAGAATGCATACACAAGATTCTTCCAACAAAATACATTTAAAAACATACAGGAGCATCAATGCTGGTCAGTCTCCTTGATTCATAAGTTCTACCTTCCAATTGGTAATGGCGAAGAGGAGACAAGAGATGGCAATGCCCAAACTTCCATATCTCAGAATATCACGCCGGGAACCCTGCAACCTGTCAATAAATTGTTTCTGCAACCTCAAGGTTAGAGTTATTGATCCAATGGATTCCTCAAGTCACTGACCATGCCATCAACACAACCCAGAGATCAAAACAAAATGGCACAAACAGAACAAGTGTAAGCACCAAACTCTCTCAGGGAAAATTGATATATAGAAAAAGGAGTCACAAAATTAACAAAAAAGAATTATTTAAGCCCCACGAAAATTGCATGAGGATGGTCTGTTTTTTTTTTTTAGTAAACAACATCCTCAGTTACATATATCACACTCTAGATCCCACCCACACCGCAGAGTGTTGAAGCCCCACCTAAATGAAACAAACCCAACTAAAACTGCACCTACTAGTATGAACTAATAATTAAGAAATTTTCCGTGCATGCCATGAACTCTATGCTCCAATGATCTAGCTTGACCATCAACCCCACATCGCCCTAATAAAGTCATTTTCTAGATTTCGCCCCCAACCGAAAAATAAACAAATGAATGAATAAATTCAAACTCTACATAATATACATATGTTTAGAGTAGAATCATCAAACCAACTAATAAGTGAATATATAGCCATGTTATCTATACATACTTTCTTCCTTTCAGGAGATGAACCACCTTCCTTTATTCTAAAATAACCGGGAATTAGAGACATCGGGATTTCAAAGTCGGTGGACATCCTGAGGTCATATTCAAAATTAAATAACATTTTCGCACATCTTGAAGATTGATTGTCTTATAGAAAACTGAGCAATCACAGATTAAAAATCCTAATCTTACTTAGGGCAAGATGCTTACAGTTCCACATTTAGAAATTTGTATGTTAAAGGAAAGTATTACTTTATCTTCAAGTGGACGAGATGTAAAAATCAGTCTAGAAATCCAACCAAACAATGAGAAAAGAATCAGATAGAGTTACTAATAATGAAGTAAAATGAATTTGCTTCAAGGTTAGAACACGCATACATACGTAGATAGTAACAAATTGTAGAAACTAGAAAGAAGATCCTCAAATGTTGGATAGGAATAATGCTCATATGGAGTCCTATAAAAAACTGTGGAAGAATCACCTTACCCTCCAGCAGAAAGAACATTTATATTGTTAAGACCAATGTCTTCATTAGACACGAATGCTTTTTCTTCAAGAATTTTCGAAGGATCAGAAATCTGGGGCACCTGCATCTTCTGATCTGCAATGGTTTCTCTCTATTACCCTTTGCAACAGTAAGTAAAACCATCACTGAAGAAGAACTATCAGTAGAAAACAATAGGCACTGCTAAAACTACAAATACTGTTAGGCCTTGGAAGCCTGTAAAACTGCAAACAGTTGAACATGCACTCTATTGTCAGTGCAGTGAAATAGAACAATCCACTTGAGGAAAAAAATAGGAAAGGTATTCCACGAGGCAATCCATTACAAGTTATATTAATGCCAAATAGTTATTAACAATTGGTTCTTCAAGAATTGACTCAAAGTGACAACTTTTTTCTTTATTTGACAAACTTGCACAAAAAATAAAAACAGCATGTTCTCAAAATTACATACTATGACGAACAGAAACATCACCACCAGCAAGGATGTCTTGAAGTGAAATGCTTCCTATATTGCTTCTGACGAGGGCAGGTCCTGCTGGTTTTAAAGTGTCTTCTGGTAGAGTAGTTGTTACAGCTATGCATCTGCAAGCACCACACAGAATTAAAGAAAAAATATACATATATTATAATTAAATAAGAAGCATAATTCTTTTCATGCGAGAATTCAGAAGGGAAATTAGCATGAAGGCAGATAAAATTCCTTGAAGACAAAATTAGAAATGGATAAGTAGTACAAAAAAGCAGATTTTTACCTCATTTTTGCAGCTTTTGCAGCTTGAACTCCAGCAAGGGCATCTTCTATTACAATACACTGGAAATCAAGTAAATCACATAATTGGCAATCAGAGAAATATATATATATCAGATTGCAATAAACATCTAGTGTCATTCTCAAGAAGGATAGATGGATTTAACCTATAATGGCATGCATGCCATAATGGATAATTCTATTCAACAGAAAATATATATGTATGTATGTATGTATGTATGTATGTGTGCATATATATCAGATTTAGGCTTTGAAAAAAGAAATAATAGAAAGAAGAACAAAACATATTAAAAGAATCAACAAATTGCAAAATGTTCAAGAAAGATGGAAGATTTTATCAATAAACTACACATCTCCAGGAAAAATTCACCTCCAGTTACTAAATCGATGGGAGTATCAAGAATCTCTTTCTTATCGAAAGTAAAAAAATAAAAATAAATAAATAAAATAAAAAAGAACAAAATAATCCACCCCATCAGTGCAGCTGTAAACTTACCCACACAAACACAAACGCAAACTGATACATGGGAGTCCCAAGAATCTCTTTCTTAGAGTTTGCATTACTTGAATCGTTGAAAGGCAAACTAGGTTATGGCTATTCCCATCAGAGAAGTTAAGAGGTAGAGCTAATGCAATATCGTGATTGGCCTTGCCCTTTAGTATCGAAAAAGGATTGAACTACCCATTGAGTACAGACTTTCTTGTTCTTTCATGAATACTCCTTTAAAAAGATAGGCATTTAGAAAAACTAATTAAATTATTTCAGCATTTTCTTCATTGTCAAGTGTACCCATACGGCCATACACCTATAGAGATCTTCATGTGATATATTAACTCAAAACAGCAAAGCCAAACAGAAGAAACAATAGTAATGACAACAATAGAATATGCATTATGAAAGCATGTTGATTATATCTATACTTCCATGTATATGGTACGTTCTTTCAAATTAGACAGACATGCTGAATAGGATTATCTGTATACCTCACTGGGGGGTACATCCAAGATCTTTGATGCAGCGATGAAAATATCAGGAGCAGGTTTCAAATTCTCAAATGCATCTGCCGACACTATCGCATCGAACCTTGAAACAAGGTAAACAGCATAGTCAATGACAGCAAATTTTAATAGACTAAACAAAAAGAATTCAAAAATGTTAACAAAATTGTTTCAATTCTCAAGAAAGGTATTACAATCCCAGCTGGAAAGAAATAATTGCATCTCCCACCCTGAGTTGCTTAAACTAACAAAGTGAGAATTACTTATCAATTTGTAATCTTTACTACTATGACAGCTTCTTTTTCACAAATGAAAGCAGGGGATGCTAGATAATGGAACTGCCACCGTAACACACACATTTTCATTCTTACAAACCAATTATATTAGCTAGGAGAAGTTTTTCTTACATTGATATCGGTAAACCAGCAGCTGCCAAATTAGCATCAACCTTAATCCGATCAGCACTGGAAGCAACTGCAACTTTCAACCCACTCTTTTTACACTGATGAACAAGAACCACTGCAGAATCACTAACTGCATTGCCAAATGAATAACTCAGGCAAGTCATTCTAAATTCACTTCCTTTACCTCTGTAATCAACTCAAGGGCACCTGGGAACCCAATTCCTGAGTTTGGTTTAGCATACTGCAAGGAATGAACAAAAACAAGCTCAACTCAACTCAAAAATCGTTTCTTTTTCCTTTGGGCTACATCAATCGGTTATATTAATCCACATACTGTGCATCAGTTTATGAACTGCTAAGTCGACATTAAATGATGGTTGTACATTTTTGAAAAGGAAAATTCAAAAGCAACATTCATAGTGTACATTAGTGAAAAGGGTGATGTTGAATTGAGTGCTACAATTGTATAACAGCCATCTGATGAATACTGTTAGTAGTGATTAGTCCTACGTTGAAATATATATGTATGTATGTATGTATGTATGTATGTATGTATGTAT
>JAJIYU010009722.1:0-16729 GCA_030144865.1 Tinospora cordifolia | reverse complement strand
TATTATTATTATTATTATTATTATTATTATTATTATTATCATTATTATTATTATTTTGCAAATCAGCTAGATTTGCAACTTTTCAACTTGTAATTTCACCGCCAATTTATAATTAAAATTGAAGAAAAATTCTTGTTAAATACATCTACTTTTTTTACTTAAACACCCTCTCTATATCTTTTAAAATTTTAAAACTATTCTCACATTCTTTTTCTTTTTTCTTTTTTTTTTTAAAGAAAATAAAAAATGACTGCAAATTGCTATCCAATTTTTGAGTTCTAAAGCCCTTTTGATTTTTTTTTTAATTTTTTTAAAAAGAAAAAACTAAAGGATGTGTTGATGCAAAAATAGGCAAACTGAGGTTAGGGATGAACACAAATAATAGCAAAACCAAAAATTGAGGGAAAAAATAAGAAAAATTCTCTTAATTGATAAGAAGTCTTGAATACAACGCGTATGTAGAAATTGGAATGAAATACCCTTCTATTCATGAGTTAATAGTAAGATTATGAATGACGAGGAATCATCCCCTTTTGAAAAACTCAGAGATATAGCTAATCTTCCTTGATATAGATAGTTTTCAGATTTGTGGGCTAAAATCCAAGAGGATATCATGTTTTGGTATGGTGATAAGCTCAGCTTAGCCATGAGAAGAGGTCTTAGCTACTAAGTTGAGTTCTCGTTAGGCAATTAGTCAAATTCGAATTACAAATGTTTTGCGCTCATTTTTCATATGAGCTCAAGTATTGCATGCTCATCCTTGTTATAAGCTTAAGTGTCATGCACTCATCCCTGATATGACCTCAAGTTTTATTCTCACCTCTATTATGAGCATAATTTTATTGTGCTTGTTCTTGGTATAAACTCAGGTGTTGTGTGTTCGTCCTTAACTAGATCTCTACTCAGCCCTATGTATGAGCTTTTATTAGTTGAGCTCTATTTGGCCCTAGGTAACATGAGCTCTACTTGGCCTTGGATATGAGCTCACCTTAGTTGAGCTTAGCTCAATCTTGGGTATGAGCTCACCTTAGTTGATCTTTGTTCATCCCTAGGTATGAGTTGTCTTGTGGTCATCTCTAGTATGAGCTTAGGTGTCATGTGTTCTTCATTCCTGCTATGAACTTGGGTGTGTTCTCATCCCTAGTATGAGCTCGGGTGTTGTGTGCTTGTCCCTGGTATGAGCTCAGGTATCATGTGCTTATCCCTGACATGAGCTCTGCTTGGCCCTAAGTTTGAGTTCACCTTAGTTGATCTTTGCTCCACCTTGGGTATGAAATCTCTTTAACTAAGCTCTGCTCTGCCTTAGGTATGAGCTCACCTTAGTTGAGCTCTACATATCCTTGGGTATGATCTCATCTTAGTTGATATCTACTCATCCATGAGTATGAGCTCATCTTAGTCAATTTTTGTTCATCTGTGGGTATGAGTTCATCTTAGTCAATCTCTGCTCATCCATGGGTATGATCTCACCTTTATCAATCTCTACTCATCCTTCGAGATGAGCTTACCTTTCTCTACTCATCCCTAGATATGAGTTCGCCTTTATTGATCTCTACGCATCCTTAGGTGTGAGCTCACCTTAGTTGATCTCTACTCATCCCTGGGTATGAGCTCAACTTAGTTGATCTCTACTCATCCCAAGTATGAACTCAACTTAGTTGATCTCTACTCAAACTTGGGTATGATATCACATTAGTTGAGTTTTGCTCCGCCCTAGATATGAGCTCACCTTAGTTGATTTTGGCTCATCCTTAAGTATGAACTCACTGTAGATTATCTTTGCTCGTCCTTGGGTATGAGCTTGCCTTAGTAAATCTTTGCTCATCCTTGGGTATGAGCTCGCCTTATTCAATCTTTGTTCATCACTGGGCACACCTTTCTCTCCTCATCCTTGGGTATGAGCTCGGTTTAGCTAATCCTTGCTCATTCCTGGGTATAATCTCACCTTAGTTCAATCTCTGCTCACCTTAGGTATGAGCTCAACTTAGTCGGTCTCTACTTATCCCAAGGTATGAGCTTACCTTTCTTTGCTCAGCTCTAGGTATGAGCTCACCTTAGTTGAGCTACGCTTGACCTACCTCTGCAAGGTCAGGTTGACACTGATAGGTTTTTCAAATATTTTTTGTCCCTCGTGTTTGCTTCAGCTCAAATAACCTCAGCTTGACCCATAATTAAGATTGTGGCTTTGTTTTGCTCGACTTGGCTCGTATTTCGAGCATCATTCAACCAAGCTAATGGTATGCTTTTTTGAACTTTTTTTTATGACAATTGCTTTGCCCAAATAATGGTTCACACTATTTCTACTCGACTTGGCCTTTCTCTGGATAGGTGGGCAAATGGTGTAATAATATAAAATATTGTATAAAATTTTAAAAAATAAATAGGAGTGGGATGATTAAATAGAAAAAAGTATGACTCATTTAGTTATATTTTTCTAAAAAATTATCAAAATTTGATGAATTAATTAGCTAAACTTCATTTCTGATAGGTTTAATTCAATGTTATGTGTTATTGCTTCTTGTTTACTGGACGTAGATAGGACGATCTGAGATTGTCAGATAAATTCAGAAGAGGGATTTAGTGGTTCGACAATTGAAACATAAATAGACCTAGCAAGATCTATTGAATCGGAAGATCTTTAATCATATAGAAGGTTACAGGTGAAACTGAGTTTTCAATATTGGTGTATATCAAAATACACTTGGGAGAGGGTGCAAGGAATATATTGATAGATATTAAAATACACTTGTGAGAGGATTTTACTAACAAGTTTCATAACCTATTAAACAAGAAGTAGATGATTGAAGTAGAAACCAAAGGGGATCAAATGTGATTTACTATTCAAGATATTGAATCCATACTATTTTCAATTCAATTTAATTAACTTTATCTTTTGTTAAGTTTGATTTGATCAAATTCAATTTTGTGCCCTTAATAAAATCAATAGAGAGAATACATTCAGATTTAAGATTATTAAGTTTAATTGTTCCCTGACTATGATCTTCTATTTTATATTGTTGTACTATGTTGCGATACTATATACTTTTAGTTGTCTCAATAATACAAGAGTTACTTGTTAACTTAGATGAGTCAACCTGGACAGGAGTTAAGTTTGCACATAATAATAAGATTCCAATAATGGAAAAAAGCTGCATTTTAATCAACTTGAAGAATAATGATCATCAGTATATCTCTAATACCTTTTATGTCCTAAAGATGAAGAGTAACCTAATTAATCTTAGATGGTTACTTGAGAAAGGTTACCATCTGCAAATGAAAAATACCACTTAAACCATGCTTTGCAAAAAATATAATCATTCTTAAATTTCCCTCTTAAATTTTCTTCAAATAATCATTTATTTAAGATAGAAATTAAGAATAATATTTACCCCTATTTGCAAATTATTATTATTGATGAGTCATGGTTGTGACACTTAAGATACGAGCACTTGAATTTAAGTAGTTTGAAACTTTTGACTTAAAAAATTAGTAAAAGGGTTATCAGTTATTAATTATCTAGAACAATTTTGTGAAGGTTGTATTTTTGGCAAGCATCATTGATAACCATTTGCGGATACATCCTCCTAGCATGCCACCATTTACAAGTGATTCATTCTGATCTATACAATCTGACGCAAACTACTAGTAATTGAGAAAACAAATTTTTTTTCTCACTTTTATTAATGATAATAGCAGAAAAATCTAGGCCTGCTTCTTTACTAACGAAACTAATACTTTTGACTATGAAATTCTTTGAGTTACTACTGCCGGTGTGTTTAACTAAACTATATGAACAATGCAACAACAGAGTCAGTTTGTGCAAGAAGGACAGAACACACAACAATTGGTTACGTAGTTCAGCCTTAAAGCCTATGTCTGTTGGGCCTTACCCAGATCATGAGATTAACCACTTCTCGGCAAGTTCCACACTTACAACACTATACTCCAAACTTGAATCTCACCGATGAGCTTTTGAGCAGAATGTTGTCAAACTCTATAGACTAACAGTCAGTTTTAACTAACAAATACTCTAGTCTGTCCAGAGAACACGAACAGAGAGTGCAACAATCCCTCAAACTCGATCACTCAACCAAAAGTACATACAGTATTCAAATAACACTTAATACAAAGGAAAAGAAGAGTATAAACTTTGAACTCAATGTTGCCCAGAGTGATGATGAAGGCTGCGAACATCCCATAATAAATAAACTGTGGTTCGAAGGCTTTCCATATCAGATATAGATTATGGGAGATTTCTGGGCAAACTGTGAGGTGTACTATGACGAGATACTGTTAGCATGTATCACAGGAAGACAGATTTCAAAAATCTATTTCTTCCAAATAACAACAGCAACCTTATATTTCTTTCTAATAACAACAATAACCTTTTGTTCTTTTCGATTCTCCCTGATTACGAGCAATCCATCATCTCTAATTGCTTTGTAAAAGGATCCTAAAATTCCATACCAGAATTTACAGGTTAAGAAAAGATGATTGTTGGTTGAAGGCAATCTTTTTTTTTGAGATCAAATGCTTACTAAAATCTGATTCTAGGTTTTGGAAAGACAATTTAAATAATCAGAGAAAGAATGAAAATATGCATTTTTCAAAATATAAATAAACCATATGTTAAATTGATAATGGCTCATTTGTTTCTAAAAGGAACAAATACTCAATATTTTGTTTTTTCCTAAATTCAGAAGAGAATATTTTGTTTCCAAAAGAGCGGCGATATTCAATATGCAAAGACAATCATGATTAATGAAATCTCCAACACCAAACATGCCAATGAATGAATGCACATGATTCCTAACTAACTACTTTCAGAAATTTGGGTTAAAAAATAGAGCAGATGTCATAGTAAGGTGTTACAAACTAATGATTATAGTAAATACACTGCTAGAGCCTTTAATGATTATTATACAACTCAAGGAATTAAGCATGAGATCAAGGCTTTCCACACACCACAACGTAATAGAGTTGTTGAGCAAAAGAATTAGACGATCATGGATATGACACAGAATATGTTAAAAACCAAAGGTAGTCCACACACTTTTAGGGCTGAAGTTGTTACTTGTCTTATTTATTTGCAAAATTGACCTCATACAAGAGCTTTTCTTCATATCACCCCTAAAAAAACTTAGGATGGACACAAACCAAGTGTTGTACGCCTATGGGTTTTTAGATCTATTACATATATTCATTTCCCTGATCAATATCAAAGAAAGTTAAATGAAAAAAGCATGAAAACCATCTTTATTAGGTACAGGAGTGGCAAATTGGGTGGCTACAAGCTTTATGTTCCTATAACTAATGGAATCATAGTGAATCGAGATGTCCTATTTGATGAGCAGGATACTAGTCATTGGGATAACAGTGACCGATGTGTTAAGTCTGCTCTAGTTATTTCCTTTAATGATGAACCATCTACCTTTGCAAGTGTTCCTTTGACACTAATGCATATGAAGTTGCTATCGATAGCATACCTTAATGTTCTACCCAACCACCTATCAAATTAAATTACAATATTTAGAAGTTTATTTAGATAACGCCACTAATGATGATGGGAACCTGGTTTATTATTCCATGATTGTTGATTGTAATCTAGTTATTGATGGGTACTTAGAAGCTTGTTGACATTCTTCATGATCATAAAGCAATTGTTGTTCAGTGAATGTTTAAGACTAAAAGGAACCAAATGGTGACATTGATCGTTACAAAGCACAAGTTGTGGCAAAAGGAAATGAACATAAGCTTGATTTTGATTATCATGAGGTATCTACTCCCATTGCTCACATTGAGACTGTGTGGTTGTTGATTGCCATAGTTATTTGAAAGCATTGGAAGATTCATCAAATGGATATGAAATCTACCTTCATGAATGGGTATTTAGATGAAAAGGTTTAGATACATGAAATAGGGTTTTGAAAATAAATTCTACAAGTTAAAGAAATCACTATATGGTTTGAAGCAAGCTCAACTTGCATAGAACAAAAGAATCAATCAATTCTTTCACAACTAGAGTCTCCAAAGAGTGGTTCTGAACATACTTTATATGTGCATAATGATGCATGTACTAGTATGATGTTAACTGTTTGCCCTTATATTGATGGTTGATTTGATTTTAACTAGAAATAATGTCAATATAATTCATAAGTTTAGAAAGGCTATTATGCAAGAATTTGAGATGACAGAGTTTAGTCTCATGTCATATTTCCATGGTATTGAGGCTGACTAGTGTGATGATGACATTTTTATGAATCAAAAGCTATATGCCTTAAATGTATTAAAAAAAAAAAGTTTAATATGTCTAATTGTTATCCTGCCTTTACACCAGTTGAACTTGATACCCAATTATTGAAGAACAATAATGATGCACCAATTATTTTTCTTATTTTAAAAGAATAGATGGGAGTTTATACTTGTAATACCTTTAGTGTTGTAATACCCGAAATTTGCGTTTTAAAAAAAATATTGTTCAAATATACGGTGTTGTTCAAATATATGGTAATTGTTCAAAAATACGGTCATTATTTTGTCGGCAGACAAATTAAGATTTGGCCGTTACTATAGCTACAATAACAGGTACTATAGCTACAGTAACAAACTATTAGCTACTATTCAGTTTCATCTTTTTCTGCCAGAAAAATCTATATAAACCCCTTCCCTCCCTTCCCCCCCCCCCCTTGTGATTCTAAAAATTCATTCCAACAAGAAAGAAATAATTTTCTTGCTTATTCTCTTCTCTTCTCTTGTTCTTCGGCTGCTTTAGACAGCAAATATAGTAGTAGGAAGGGGAAAACCCCAGTTTCTACATAGCAGTAGTAAAGATCTATTGTTGAAGCAATTGGAGGGTTCTTCTGATCAAAGCAAGTATAATAACTTTGCTCTAGTCTCTATTTAAGGTTGGAGATCTTGTTGTTCATTTCAGTACACATATGTAGTCTACTGTTCATATATACGGTACTGTTTATATGGTACTGTTCACTGTTACTATTTAGCATTGTTCATATATATGGTACTGTTTATATATACGATACTGTACATATGTACTGTTCATGGACAGTTATTAAATCACGTTTTCAAAACATAAGTCCTGAAAAATGATAGGCGAAATCTCGGAACAAAGGGGAATAACAACGCAAAGATTGAGGTGGAAATGATTACTCTACTCTCTAGTATTGTTTGAATTTTAACGCTGAATATGTGATGTTTACATTGTTTGAATGCCTAGAAGTATGTAGGAATATTGATTTAATGATTTTCCTTTCTTTTTAATTTATATTGCTTATGACCGAGAGAGTATACTCTGTAGTTGCGTCTTGTACGATCTTCTACATCAGAAATCGAAAATCATTATTTTCATTTATGAAAATATTGATTTATGATGTCATACTGATGAAATGTTTAAATATTGATGAAATATTTATTATGCTCTATACTCAAAAATAAGATTAAATAAAGACCCTTTCGGTCTAATTAATGATCGTTGATAAATAAATGTTTGAAATGCCTAATGAATGATAAGTGTTTGCATGTTTAGTGTTTGATTTAAATAATGCTATTGATGTCTTGTGTATGATCCACTGGACTCTTGAGCTCACCCCACTCACTCTTTTTCATGTATCTATTGAAGACGTGGTTTTGGCACATGAATGTAAAAAAAAAACTTTAATTGTTATTTTCAATTGTAGGGCTTGTGACCGACCATATTTGATCATGTCAGATGTTGGTCATTAGGCCACATAGTATTTGTATTATCAAAAGTTGGCTATGGGGCCCACAAAAATGATCATAAATTAATGTCTTCAATTATTATGTAATCCCAAGATTATTGTTGTTCTATTTCTAAACATCTGTATTTATATTTAATTTTGTACATTGGGATATAACTGGTGAAACTAACAGATGTGATAAATGATGTAAAGAAAAAGTAATATCCTGAGATCTTAGATAGAAAGCAAGATTGATTGCACTCAAAGGTAATAACGTCTTAAGTTACGAGACAACCACGTCACCTATAACGTATGTGACAGATTCGGAAGCTGGGGTATTACAAAGGTAGTATCAGAGCCTAGGCGGTAGATGCCTTGGGTAAGCATTACAAAAAAAAAATTTGCTGATTAGGTAAGTCCTTTAATTCTAATTAATATAGAAAACTCTACCTCTTGTTTTGGAAATTAAAATTGTTTTGAAAAAAATTATATATATGTTTTCCAATTGTTTTGTTTGGATACCAAGATTATGAGTTGAGCTGATAGTGGATAAAACTTGTCTCGAATAAAGCTAAACATTGAAAGGGAGATGGGTTATCCCATTCTAGAAAGTACAGTTGCTAAGTAAACTTCGGTCTCGCTGTTCGATCTAGAGGTTGTCCCACCAGCTCATACGAGTAGTTGAAGTTAAAGAACACACTTATTTTCTATAAAAAAAACCAAGAGGTCGTAATTAAGGGCAAAGAACTTACTATAGTTTAAAATAGATGTCAAAGGTAGTTTCAGGAATAAATTAATGTTGTCAGTTGACAAAAGAATCTTTTAACGAGGATTTGAGACCCTTGGTCTAGGAAAATGACCTTAGGTAGAAACTTGGGTGTTGTTAAGGGTGGCACAATGGATCATAAATAAAAGCTTTTAGGGCATAAACTAGAGATTGATAACGTGTGAAAACGAAACACTTGTTTGGTCAGGACACGAGATCGGGAGGATCCTGTATCTTTGGTTTCTATGTGGTATGGGACGTATAAGATTTAGGGAAGTAGAAGAATCCTTAATTTGGAGAATGACGGGCCATGTTTGGTGAATGATCAGTGGCTTTGGACAAACTTGTTTTCCTATGCTTGATTGGTATGGGACAGTTAAGTATAGTGAGGCTTGGTAAGCCTTAGAAATCGAGACATTTGCAAAATTGATTGAGTGTAGTAAAATCTCTAGGTAGAAGTCTATGTCGAAGGGCAAGGGTGGTATGGGACACACGAACCTGGAGGAATAGGCGGAAGCCTAGAATTTTACTATGCTAGCGAGAACATGTATGATTATATGAATGCTTGATTGTTTTGAATACATACTTTAATATGTATATCACATGTATTGTAACCAAATCTTGTACCCAACAACATTAGAGGATTTTGAAAATCCTCAAAACAGAACTTAAAAGCATAAACTATTAGACCACTGGACAAATTAAGAACCTAGAAACATAACTCTAGAGTCATGATAGAACGGACTAAACAAAAAACAGCAAAAATGAATACTAAATTGGCGTCATTGTGTAGGTAATGGCCGAACTAAGTCGATACACAACAAGGGGTGCTACTTCTGATGACACTGATTCTTAGGAGGCACAAAACATCATGGCTGAGGCTAGGATGGAGCATTTGATGAATGAGGTTACCAGAAGAGTGATGGAACGGATAGAACAGATGCTAACTCAAATAATACCTCAGGCGGCACCACAACCACAGGTGCAAGAATAAATCCTAATGCAGCAGCCAATACCAACACCTGAGATTCTGGATCATCAAGAAGAACCAGAAGACCTTGAAGATACTGAACATAAAAAGCTACTGTTAAAATTGAATAAGCTGGGACCATCATAGTTTTATGGTACTACGAATAGTTTAACAGCTAACCATTGGTACCAAGAATTAGAAAAACACTTGGATGTGTTGAGAGTAACAGGTCCTAGTAGGGTAGCATTGGCTACCCATCAATTCAAGGGATTAGCTAGAAGTTGGTGGCGGATGGTAAAGGCAGACCCAACCGTTAATGTTAGCAGAATGAGCTGGGAAGAGTTTGGGGAGATATTTTATGAGAAATTCTTCCCTGAAGCAACATTGGCAAAGATGCAGGAAGACTTCGTTCAGCTGAAGTAGAAAGAGATGACGGTGGCCGAATATGAGGCCAAATTTATCGAATTGGCTAAGTTCTCACCTAAACTAATTAGTGAAGAGAAGAAAAAAGTCAACCGCTTAACTCATGGTCTCAAGATTGAAATCTGAAAATTAATAAGGATAGCCTACCCAAAAACGTATAGAGAAGTCATAGATAGGGCATTAACCATAGAACAAGAGCTAAACTTCGAGCAAAGGTTGAGGAACAAAAACAAGAGACCAGGAGGTGACAGAGACCACCAAGGAGATCAGAAGAAAAGGAATGCCAATCAGGGGGATGGAAACATAATGCCCCAATGGCAAACAACCCAAGATGGAAGAACAATTAGAGTTGGCCAGACGTCAAAGGCAGTGTTTGAACTGCAATCAGTGAGGGCACCTAGCGAAATTTTGTCCCACCAAAACCCAGACGCGACAACAGCAATAACCTCTGAATCATCAAAGTGGAAAACAGAACATACGTCCTCAACAAAATAACATCCAGGGGCAAAATCAGAATTAGGGTCGGGCGCAAAACTTAAACCAAGGCCGTGGGCAAAACTAGGCTAGAGTATTTGCTATGGCCGATGCCCCTGAAGACCAAATACCTGCTGTGGAAGGTACATTCCTATTATTTAACATTGTTGTAAAGGTATTCTTTGATTCGGGTGCCACTAAGTCATTTGTGTCAGAAGAACTAGTCAGGAAATTACAACTAGTAACATCCACATCACCAAAACCATTGCATGTATCCACTCCCATAGGAGACACTATAGTTACTTAGAAAGTTTGTACATGTGAAATATGATTTGGAGACAAACTAGTAACTATCGACCTTAGATTATTACCTTTCCAAGGGTATGATGTGACACTGGGTATGGACTAGTTGACTCAACACCAGGCTCAGATCGATTGCTCAAGACAAAAAATCGCATTACTCTACCATCCGCAGAGTTGGTAAAAATCAATGGGGATAAGCAGAGACTACCTCAGAGTCCTATGACAGCCATGTTACATTGTCTAAAACAAAGTAAGGACTTCAAACAATTACTAGAGGACGATACTAGATCTAGAGAACCTATGAAGATTTTGGAGATACCTATAGTACGGGAATATGCAGATGTACTCCCAGATGATTTACCTAGACTAACACCACATAGAGAGGTAGAGTTCAAGATTGAACTTTATTCAGGCACAAATCCTATAGTTCTTCCTCCTTATCGAATGGTGCCAGTAGAACTGATTGAACTCAAGACACAGTTGGATGAACTCCATGCAAAGGGATTCATTCAACCCAGTGAATTACCATGGGGAGCTCCAATATTATTTTTGAAAAAAAAGACAGATCCATGAAGTTGTGTGTCGATTATCAAAAATTAAATATGGTAACCATAAAGAACAGGTATCCTTTGCCAATGATAGATGACCTATTTGATCAATTGAGGGGAGCTACTCATTTTTCTAAGATTGATCTTAGGTCAGGCTATCATCAGTTGAGAATCTAAGAGTTAAATATACCCAAAACAGCCTTTAGAATGAGATACAGTCACTTTGAGTTCACCGTGATGCCCTTTGGTTTGACCAATGCCCCAGCGACATTCATGGATTTAATGAACTGAGTGTTTAGACAATATCTTGACCACTTTGTAGTTGTATTCGTAGATGACATTCTAATTTATTCAAGACAGAAGCTGAACACTTGGAATACTTGCGGATAGTGTCGGAAACCCTCAGAGGTCACCAACTACATGACAAGTTCAGCAAGTGTTAGTTCTGGATGAAGACGGTCAATTTCCTTGGTCATGTAATATCATCAGAAGGCATCTTTGTGGATTTGGAGAAGATAGAAGCTGTCATGAATTGGAACCAAAGACAGTTACAAAAATCAAGAGTTTCTTAGGTCTAGCTAGATACTATAGAAGGTTCATATAAGATTTCTCTAAACTAGCAGAACCTATGACCAAGCTAACCAGAAAGGGAGTTAAGTTCAATTGGGATGAGAAGTGCAAACAATCATTCCAATAACTAAAGAAAAGATTGACTACGGCCTCCATCCTAGTCACTCCAACCCATGGGGTTACTTTTACCATTTATACTGATGCATCACTGAAAGGACTGGGAGCAGTATTCATGCAAGGAAGACAAGTAGTCACTTATGCCTCGCGACAACTAAAGGTCCATGAGAAGAACTATCCCACTCACGACCTAGAGTTAGCAGCCATTGTATTTGCCCTAAAGATTTGGAGACACTACCTCTATGGTGAGAAATTTGATCTGTTTTCAGATCACAAGAGCTTGAAGTACATCTACACTCAAAAAGAGTTGAACCTCAGGCAACGGAGATAAATGGAGTTCTTGAAAAACTATGATTTTCAACTACACTACCATCCAAGAAGGCCAATGTAGTGGCTGATGCCTTAAGTAGAAAGTTCAACAAATAGGAGGAAGAGAAAGGCTAGATGTACCAGTTGATCGATGACTTTAGGCTGAGTATAACTCAAAATGAAAAACAAGCCTACCTCTACACTATGTTTTGTCTTCCACACCAGATCAGGGATGAACAAAGACAAGACAAATGGCTTACCAGTTTGATTGAGGGAGTTACACAGGGTAAGCATGCTGACTTCAGGTTAGATGCTGAAAATATCTCAAGGTTCAGGAAAAGGATCTGTGTACCTCAGAATGGATAGAGTAAGCAGACAATACTAGATGAGGCCCATCAGACCAAGTATATGATGCATCCAAGTGGAGATAAAATGTTCCAAAACCTTAAAAAGACCTACTGGTGGAGGGGCATGAAAAGGTACATAGCTCAATATGTCTCTAGATGTTTAACATAGCACAAGAAACCTTCAGGGATGTTACAACCACTTCCAATACTAGAATGGATGTGGGACAACATCGCGATGGACTTTGTTAGTGGCCTACCAAGGAATCAGAAGGGGGAAGACACCGTATGGGTGATTATGGATCGTTTGACGAAGGTAGCTCACTTCCTACCCATTCGATCTACAGATTTCGTTGGAAAACTTGGAGAGTTATATGTCAAGGAAATTGTAAGACTCCATGGTGTTCCCACAACCATCGTGTCTGATAGAGATTCTAGGTTCACTTATCAATTCTGGTAGAGTTTGTAGAAAGAGCTACGAAGCAGATTCACCATGTGCACTGCATTCCATCCTCAGACCGATGGGCAATCTAAAAGGGTCATTCAGATATTAGAAGATATGCTAAGAGCTTGTGTCCTTGATTTCTAGGGCAACTGGAGCAAATACCTACATTTAGCAGAGTTTGCCTATAACAATAGTTATCAGGCAAGTATCAAGATGACTCCATATGAGGCCCTTTATGGGAGGCCCTGCAGATCACCAACCTGTTGGGCTGAACTTGAAGATCATGTTCTTATGGGTCGAGATTTGGTGGAAGAAATGAACGACCAAGTCAAACTGATACGAAAGAGATTGGCTATAGCTCAGAGTCGTCGAAAGAGTTATGCTGATAATAGAAGGAAACCCCTAGAGTTCCAAGTAGGAAATCAAGTATTTCTAAGGATCAGTCCTCAAAAGGGAATTAAGAGGTTTGGATTCAAGGGGAAGTTATCACCAAGATTTGTTGGACCTTTCAAATACTTAGGAGAATCGAGGAATGTGCCTATGAGTTGGAGCTACCAAATCGAATGTCCTCAGTGCATAATGTATTCCATCTATCGATGCTGCAGAAGTACGAACCAGACCCGTCACATATCATACACTGGGAGAAAGTTGTACTTTGAGACAATACAACTTACGAGGAACCAACAATTAGAATATTAGATCATAAGGTATAGAGTGTCAGGACTAAGGAAATTCCACTTGTTAAGGTTCTGTGGAGACATCATGATTTGGAAGAAGCAACCTGGGAGCTGGAAAGCGAGATGAAGAACAAATATCCAGGTCTCTTCACCCAAAATATCTAACCAAACAACATTGACGTGGATAAGTACAAATTTCAAGGAAAAATTTATTCTAAGGAGGGTAGGTTATAATTACCTAAAATTTTAGTGTTGTAATATCCGAAATTTGAGTTAAAAAATATTGTTTAAATATACGGTTACTGTTTAAATATACAGCTATTGTTCAAAAATATGGTCACTATTTTGTCGGCAAACAAATTAAGATTTGGCGGGTACTGTAGCTATAGTAACAGGTACCGTAGCTACAATAACAAACTATTAGCTACTATTCAATTTCATCATTTTCTGCCAAAAAAATCTATATAAACTCCCCCCCCCCATTCTGAAAATTCATTCCAGTAAGAAAGAAATAATTTTCTTGCTTACTCTTTTCTCTTCTCTCGTTCTTCTGCTGTTCTAGACAGCAAACATCGTAGTATGAAGGGAAAAACCCCAGTTTCTACATAGTAGTAGTGAAGATCTACTGTTGAAGCAATTGGAGGGTTCTTTTAATCAAAGCAGGTGTAATAACTCTGCTCTAGTCTCTATTTAAGATTGGAGATCTTGTTGTTCATTTCAATACGCATACGTAGTCTACTGTTCATATGGTATTGTCCACTATTACTATTTACCACTGTTCATATATATGGTATTGTTCTTATATACGATACTCTACATATGTATTGTTCATGGACAATTATTAAATCATGTTTTCAAAACGTAGATCCTGAAGACTGATAGACAAAATCTTGGAATAAAGGGGAATAACAACTCAAAGATTGAGGTGGAAGTGATTACTCTACTCTTTAGTATTATTTGAATTTTAATGTTGAATATGTGATGTTTACATTGTTTGAATGCCTAGAGTATGCACGAATATTGATTTAATGATTTTCCTTTCTATTTAATTTATATTGCTTTTGACCGAGAGAGTATGCTCTGTAGTTGCATCTCGTACGATCTTCTACATCAGAAATCGAAAGTCATTGTTTTCATTTATGAAAATATTGATTTATGATGTCATACTGATGGAATGTTTAAATATTGATGAAATATTTATTATGCTCTGTACACAAAAATAAGATTAAATAAAGATTTCAACCACGTACCGGCGCGGGGACAGACGTCTTTTGTGTGTGTTCCATGTAGAATTAGAACTGATTGTCAGGATTGACACCAGAGTCAACTGGGTTTCAAGAATGATCCCACTTCACAGAGAAGGGTTTGAGTTTCAAGATTGATCTCTCTCCCAAGATCTGGAATACAGAGGTTAACCCTTTTGGTCTAATTAACGACCGTTGATAAATAAATGTTTGAAACGCCTAATGAATAATAAGTGTTTACATGTTCAGTGTTTGATTTAAATAATGCTATTGATGTACTGTGTATGATCCACTGGGCTCTTGAGCTTACCCTACTCATTCATTTTCAGGTATCCATTGAAGATGTGGTTTTGGCACATGAATGTAAAAAAAAATTTAATTGTTATTTTCAATTATAGGGCTTGTGATCGACCATATTTGATCATGTCAGATGTTGATCGTTAGACCATATAGTATTTGTATTATCAAAAGTTGGCTATGGGGCCCACAAGATTGATCATAAATTAATGTCTTCAATTATTATGTAATCTCAAGATTATTGATGTTCTGTTTCTAAACATTTGTATTTATACTTTATTTTGTACCTTGGGATAAAATATGGTAAAACTAACAGATGTGATAAATAATGTAAAGAAAAAGTAATATCCCCAGTTCTCAGATAGAAAGCAAGATTGATTGCACTCGAAGGTAATGACGTCTCAAGCTATGAGACAATTACGTCACCTATGACGTATGTGACAAATTCGGGAGCTGGGGTGTTACAATACTATTTGACTTGCATGAGATCAAATATATTATATAGAGTTTGATTGATTAGTTAATTTATAAAATCACCTAATTAGTCACATCTTATTGCTGTTAAACGTATTCTATGTTACATTTTATGGATTACTCTATCTTAGTTTTACTAATTCTCATCTTTTTAGATATTCTAATGATGATTGGGCAGAGACCATGATGATAGAAAAAATACACTTGGATATGCTTTTTATTATGAGTTTACTACATTTTCTTGGTTTTTAAAGTAGTTTATTGTTACATATGAAGCTAAGTATATTGTTGTTGCTTTTAGTCCTTATTAGGCTATTTCGTTAAAAAATCTTTTATAACAAATTTACATATCTGGTGACAAACCCCCGCCTATTTATGTTGGTAGTGTGTCAACTATTGACTTAGCTAAGAATCTAGTGACTCATGGAAGAAATAAGCATATTGATATATGATATTATTTCTTATGAGATATTATACATCTTGCTGGATTAAAGAAAATAAATCTCAAAATGATTCTTTCCTGCTTTTTAATTTGGTCTTTAAAGATTATCCTTTAATGTAAATTAAACCAATTGCGTTTTTTTTTCCTCTCTCTCTCTCTCTCTCTCTCCCTCTTTTTCTCTTGTGGGCTATTTGAACTGCGTTTTTTTTTTTTTTTTTGTTATGTCAAAAAAAACTTGTTTTTTAAAAGAAATAAATAAAAGATAAGGTATTTATGAGAATTTTGAGAAACGAATAATGATAAAGTAATTAAATAAAATGAAGAATGCATTTTACGGCTAATAAAACAATTATTACGGATAAACCTGATAATTTATCAGTTTACAAATTATGTGATGAAAGTAGCCTTTTTTGTTTGTGTGTAATATGATTGCTTTAATATATATATATATATACAAATCCAATAATTTGCCCATTTCGTGTTTATATACTAATTCATTCGGTTATATAGCACGGTTGCATGATTAAAGTTATTTATATATTTGGCACATTTTTATTTATTCATTATTATTATTATTATATGGGTTAATAAATTCTGTGGGTTAGTTATTA
>JAJIYU010009721.1:0-16763 GCA_030144865.1 Tinospora cordifolia | reverse complement strand
AATAAAGGTAAATCTTTCACACATCATTAAATCAATAACATGCATAATTCTAGATATTCAAACAATACAAACATCACATATTCAGCATTAAAATTCAAATAATACTAGAGAACAAAGTAATCACTTCCACCTCAGTAGTATTTCTCTGAATCCTTGCTGTATTATCTCAACTTGTTTTGAGACTTTGATCAACAGTCTTCGGGATCTACGTGTCGAAAATGTGATTTAATCGAGGTCCATGAACAGTACCGTATGAACAGTACCGTATAAATGAACAGTGTCAAACAGTAACAGTGAACAGTACCGTATATATGAACAGTAAACTGCATATGTGTATTTAAATGAACAGCAATACCTCCCAACTTAAATAAAGACTAGAGCAGAGTGATTATACCTGCTTTGATCAGAACCACCTTCCTATTGCTTCAAAAGAGGCACCCAACAATAGATCTTCACTACTGCTATGCAGAAACTGGGGTTTTCCCCTTCCTACTACTATATTTGTTGTCTAAAACAGCTGAAGAACAAGATAAGAGAAGAGAGTAAGCAAGGAAATTCTTTCTTTCTTGCTGGAATGAATTTTTCTGAATGAGGGGGGGAGGTTTATATAGAATTTTCTGGCAAAAAAAGATGAAACCGTATAGTTGTGAATAGTTTGTGAACAGTAACCGTATATTTGAACAGTAACCATATTTTTGAACAGTAACAGTAAATTTTAATTTTTTTTTTAAATTTTGAGTATTACAACACCGAAATTTGTGGGTGTTACACTTGGCAAAGACCTCTAGAAGCCTTGAAGCTAGTTGTTACCTCACTGTTCCAAATAACTGAGAAAGACAATGTAGAAACACAATACATGATGAGATTAATCAAACTTTTAAGGTGGTTAAAAAATACCAAAGTTTGATGAAGGAAATACCAAGACATTTGAACATAAGCTTTCTCGAGATCTAGCTTAAAAGCCACCATCTCACTCTTCCCTCTTTTCTTCTTCATCGCATGCAAGACTTCTTGAGCTAGCAATGAAGTGTCAACTATACTTCTTCCCATAATGAAACCATATTGTTGTTCCCAACAAGCTTGTTCTGAAGAAACCTTAACCTATTCACTATTGCCTTAGTGACTATTTTATGAGTAACATTACAGAGGCTGATTGGATGGAACTGAGTAATGAATTGAACATTATAAACTTTCGGGATCAACACCTATAACATCCCAATTCTTCTCAAAAAAGAGAGCAGTAAATCCATCAAGGCTTGGAGATTTATAAGGCTTCATATCAATATATTTCTCCCATCCATAGAGGAGCTTTAAGATGATTAATATCCTCCACCAACAAAATATTTACATGCTCATTACCAACTATACTGAGGGAGGAATCCTTAGTTTGTGGAAATAGTTGTTTAAAATATTGAACAACATGCTCTTTTAGCACATTGACATCAGAACACCACAATTCATTAATTTTCAAAGGAAGATATAATTCTTTATTCTCTTATGAATCATACTAATGTGAAAGAACCTTGTGTTAAGATCCCCCTCTTTTAGCCAACTGATTCTAGATGTCTAAAACCAAAGGAGTTCCTCCTAGTAGAGAACCTCATTGAGTTCAAGAATCAAGATTGGCTCCAGCTAAGTTTAGCTGGTGCTTCCCCATGACTTAGTTATCAAGCTTTCAAAATCCTCGTGAGATAACCATGTAGCTTCAAACTGAAAGGGCATTCAGATATAGTTTCCAATAGAGGAATCTGTAACACCCCAACTCCTGAATCTGTCACATACGTCAAAGGCGACATGGTTGTCTCGTAGCTTGAGATGCCATTACCTTCGACTGCAGTTAATCCTACTTTCTATTCGAGAACTGGAGATATTACTTTTTTCTTGACATCATCTATCACATCTGTTAGTTGCACCAGATCATATCCCAAAATTATAAAATAAAGTATAAATACACTTACTTAGAAACAAAATAGCAATAACTTTGAGATTACAAAATAACTGAAGACATTAATTTATGATCAGAGTTACGAACAATTTTGTGGGCTCTGTAGCCAACTTTTGATAATACAAATACTGTCTGGCCTAATGATCGACATCTAACTTGATCAAATATGGTGGGTTACATGCCTTACAATTGAAAATAGCAAATAAAGTTCATTTTCTAATATCTTCATACTATGAGGCACACTACCATGGATGATTATTTTTACATTCATGTGTAGAAGCAACGTCTTCAATAGTTATTTGAAAAAAAGTGGGATGAGCTCCAGAGCCTAAAGGATCATACACAGTACATCAATAGCATTATTTAAATCAAATATTGAAACCGAAAGGGGTTAACCTTTGTGCTCTAGATCTGGAGAGAGAGATCAATCTTGAAACTCAAACTGTTCTCTGTGAAGTAGGATCATTCCTAAAACCCAGTCCACACTGATGTTAATCTTGACAACCAGTTCAAAAGTGCAATCCTACATGGAACACACATGAAGGACGTCCGTCCCTATGCCGGTACGTGGTTGAAATCTTTACTTAATCTTATTTTTGTGTGCAAAACACAATAAAATAAATATTTCGACAGTATTTAAACATTCCATCAATATGACACCATAAATCAACATATACATAAATGAAAAAAATGACTTTCGATTTTTTATGTAGAAGATCATACAAGACGTAATTACATAGCATACTCTCTCAGTTATAAGCAATATAATAATTTAATTGCATAAAACAACATGAATAAAAATTAAACTAAATACACAAACAAACATTATTTAATTCAAAATAATAAATTAAAAGAAAGGAAAGAATTTCACAAATCATTTAATCAGTATCCTTGCATGGTTCTAGGCATTCAAACAACGTAAACATCACATATTCAACATTAAAATTCAAATAATACTAGAGAGTAAGGTAATCACTTCCACTTCAATCGTAAACTCTTTTGAACCTTTGTGTTGTTATCCCACTTGTCTCGGGTCTTTGATTATTGGTCTTCAGGATCTACATTTTGAAAATGTGATTTAATAATTGTCTATGAACAGTACATATGTACAATACTGTAAATATGAACAGTAGGTATTTTGTGAATAGTAAATATGAATAGTACTAAATAGTAACAATAAACAGTACCGTATGAATAGTACCGTACTTGTGAAGAGTAGACTACGTACACATGAATAGTAATACGTACTAAAATGAATAACAACATCTCTAATCTTAAATAGAGATTAGGACAGAGTTGTTATACCTATTTTGATTGGTAGAGCCCTCCAATTGCTTCAAAAGAGGTGCCCAATAGTAGATCTTCACTACTACTATACAAAAACTAGAGTTTTTTCCTTCCTACTATTATATTTGCTGTCTAAAACAGCCGAAGAATAAGAGAAGAAAAGAGAGTAAGCAAAGAAATTATTACTTTCTTACTGTAATGAATTTTCAGAAGGATGGGGGGTTTATATAGGCTTTTTTGGCAGAAAACGACGAAACTGAACAGTAGTAAATAGTTTGTTATTATAGCTATAGTATCCGTTACTGTAGCTATAGTAACCGCCGAAAGTTATTTTGCCTGCCGACAAAATAGTACATGCTACAGTACATACGATACAGTACCGTATTTTTGAACAGTAAATTTATTTTTTACTTGAATCTTGGGTATTACAACCTACCTTCCTTAAAATAAATTTCATCCTCAAAATTTGTATTTATCCACTTCAAAGCTATTTGATCAGGTATTTTTGGGCGAAAAGATTTAGTTTAAGATTAATCTTTAAGAACTGAGTGGTTTCTTTTGATTGATTGAATAGGTAGGGGATACTTATTCTTTACTATTGTCTGAAAAAATAGTTGTAGGGTCAGTTCTAGAGTGAAGTTCAACTTTGAACACTTCGTCTCTAGTTGGTGCTAGTCCATAGTGCATTGTCTTTACAAAATAAAAGTATGATCATTGCATCCTAGTGCCACCAACAAAACAGTAACACCGATAGTAATTGTGCCGCTGACAAAATAGTAACACCAACAATAATGCCAATAGCAACAGTGTCACCGACAAAATAGTAACACCAACAGTAATGTCGACAATATAGTAACACTAACAAAACAGTAATGCCGACAGTAACAGTGTCGCTAACAAAACAGTAACACCAACAGTAATGTCGATATCACAGTAATACTCAGTAACACCGATAAAACAGTGTCATGGACAGTATTGCCGACAGTAACGTCGATAAAATAGTGTCATCAACAGTAATGCTGACAATAATGTCAATATAATAATGTCGTCGACAGTAATGCCGGAAGTATCACTGATAAAACAGTGTCATCGATAGTAATGTCGACAGCAACGCTGGTAAAATAGTGTAATTGATAGTAATGCTAACAGTAACGCCGATAAAATAGTACCATCGACAGTAATGCCAATAATAACGTCGATAAAACAATGTCGTCAACAGTAATGCCGATAAAACAATGTTGTCGACAATAATGCCAATAGTAACGCTAATATAACAGTAATGCCGCTAGAATAGTAACGTCGACACTATTCTTGTCCCCTCTTATTTAAATTCTCAGCTCATTCGTACCTTTCATGATTTTGATGACTCTTTCCTCTTGCTCTGCGAAAATGTTCTTCTTCTTTCTTATTTTGTTTATGGTTTTCTCGATATCCATGTCTGGTAATACCTCCACTCCTCCGGTGCACTCTACCGACACATTGGTGTCGAAGTCGTCAAGGCTCAAAACATTAGCTCGTAAGTCTGTTCGCCCACCGTCGGTGAAACTCAACTTGGATTCTTCAAATGATGAGCTTCCACTTGCGAATGTCCTCATGGAGATGTCTCAGACGTCTCAATCCCAATCTAAATCGCCTCCTTCTGGTTTGTGCAAAGGTAAGAATCTTTTATTCTCTCGATCTATTCTTTCTAATTCATCCCTTGTCTATCTAGCATAACCAAAAGTTCCTGTCTCTAACCCGATTTGATCAGAAGCTCCACCACATCCTTCAACAATATCAAGCCCAAAAAAACTTAGAGAAATTTCTAAGATCTATGATATTCAAGAAATTGGTGGGTCTACTCAAATAAGTTTTTCTCCAATCCAATCTACAACAACTACAGCTCAAGCTAGTAGCACAAGTGATCAAGAAGTCATCAGAGGGCGCGATAGAAGGAAACCAGGAAGGTTTCTTGGTGTAAGAATGCGGTCTTCGGGAAGATACGCTACAGAGATTAATTCAACTAAAGGAAGATATTGGCTTGAAACTTTTAATACTGACACTGAAGCTACTCTTGCTTATGACAAAGTTGTTTCTCCATGAGAGGTTTCTAGGCTGGAACCAATTTCATTTACTATCAAAACTTTGCTTTTCTCTTTCTTTTTTTTTCACTTCCTAGCAATGATGCCACTAGCAACTACTAATATTAGTAGTACTAGTACTTTGTTGTCACCTGTTCAATCTATTTTTGATACGTGTGGGGATGTTTCATCAAATGGGACTATTACCTATGATAGCAAAAACATCAATAACTTCTTTTGCTCCAATGATTCAAGATTTGGGCACTTGGAGAGCATAATTTCTACTAGTTGCTTAAGGCCATCTTCCAACTCACTCTAATCCCATTGATTTTGATCCTTTTACTACCACTATGCTTGGTCACCTTTATAATGTTCTTGTATCTGATTTTAATGCTTCAAATAATACTAGGTCTTTATTAGAATCAGATTTTATGTCGAATGATGCAGGGTTTTCATCCAAGTATATGGAAAAGCTGGATTATGGAATGTTATGGGCTAGTGGGCAATCGTTGTCTTCATCATCTTTATTATCATCATGCGATGTTAATATTATTGATGAAGCAGTTAATGATTATAACATTGGTCCTCAAATGTTGGAAAATGGATGCATGGAAGATCTTTTTCCAGTGAGTCAAGATCTTGGTTTTGGAGGCTACATGTCTCGTCGGTAGCAACAACCCTCTTTATAGAAGAAGAAGAAGAAGAAGAAGAAGAAAAAGAAGAAGCCTTTGTTTGGCTTGTTTCATTGAGAGAGGCTAAAGTTATCATATCAACTTTGGTCTTGTCTCAGTTGGTAATGTTTTTTTTCTTGGGCGTTCTGATTTCTGTGTGATCTTTCTCCAAAAAGAAATAAATACCAGATCGAAAGATCATTTTTTTATTGCTTTTATTGTTGTAAATGGTATGTTGAATATCATAGTAAATAGACTACGATAACCTAGATCATACAATTTCATCAAGATCTTGGGCAAGGCAATCTGAGGCACATGATCATCAACATTGGCTTGCCATAAAATGATCCTCAAGGTAGCCATCTGTTATTTGGGTCATCACTACCCACCACAAAAGTTTGCCCTTTTTTGTTGTTGGGGAGTGTTGAATCACTTGGGTTTAAAGCTTGAACCCCCTCGAGATATAAAATATTTTTTTTTCATACTTGAAAAAATAGTTGTCCTTCCCTTAGTCATTTGTCGTGTCTATTTTATCAAGTTTTTGTTCCTTCGTACTAATGTGATGCTACATTTATGTTTCTAGGTTCTCGATTTATTTTTTATCCTATTAGTTTATTCTTCTAAGTTCTATTTTGATGATTTTCAAAATCCTCTAATGTCGTTGGTTACAAGATTTGGTTTCATGATCACAAAACATGTGATATACATATTTATGAAATTCAGATAAATAATGCATGCATTCAAAACAATCAGGCATTCGTATAATCATACATGTTCACGCTAACATAGTGAAATTCCAAATTTTCATTTATGCCTCTGGGTTCATGTGTCTCATACCACTATTGACCATCGACATAGACTTTCATTCAGAGGTTTCACTACACCCAAACAATTTTGCAATTGTCTCGATGTCCAAGGCTTCCAAGCTCGACTACACTTAACTGTCCCACACCAGCCAAGCATAAGAAAACAAGTTCATCGAAAGCCACCGATCACTCACCATACATGGTCTGTCATTCTCCGAGTCCAAGATTCATCTATATCCCTAAATCCTATGCATCCCATACCACACAGAAACCAAAGATATAGGATCCTCTCAATCTCGTGTCCTGACCAAATAAATGTTTCGTTTTCACACGTTATCAGTCTCTAGCTTATTCTATAAAAGCTTTTATTTATGATCCACTGTGCTACCCTTAGCAACACCCAAGTTTCTACCTAAGGTCTTTTCCCTATACCTAGGGTCTCAAATCCTCGTTGAAAGGTTCTTTTGTCAAATGGACAACATTGATCTATTCTTGATACCACCTTTAGCATCTACTTTAAACTGTAGTAAGTTCTTTGTCCTTCATTACCACCTCCTGGTTTTTATATAGAAAATAAGTGTGTTCTTCAACTTTGACTACTCGTATGAGCTGGTGGGACAACCTTCAGATCGGACGGCAAAACTGAAGTCTACTTAGCAACCGTGTTTTCTAGAACGGGATAACTCATCTCCCTTTCAATGTTTAGCTTTACTCAAGACAAGGTTTACCCACTATCAGCTCAACTCGTAATCTTTGTATCCAAACAAAACAATTGAAAAACATACATTTCTCTTTTTTTAAAAAAAATTTCAAAACAATTTTAATTTTCAAAACAAGAGGTAGGGCTTTCTATATTAATTAGAATTAAAGGACTTACCTGATCAGCCAATTTTTTTTTAATCCTTGCCCAAGGCATCTACAGCCTAGGTTCTAATACCACCTTTGTAATACCCCAGCTCTCAAATTTGTCACATGCATCATAGGCGACGTGGTTGTCTCATAACTTGAGATGTCATTACCTTTGAGTGCAGTCAATCCTGCTTTCTATCCAAGAACTGGGAATATTACTTTTTTCTTTACATCATCTATCACATCTATTAGTTGTACCAGATCATATTTCAAAGTATAAAATAAAGTATAAATACATTTGCTTAGAAACAAAATAGCAATAACGTTGGGATTACACAATAACTGAAGACATTAATTTATGATCAAAGTTACAAACAATTTTGTGGGCTCCATAGCCAACTTTTGATAATAGGAATACTATCTGGCTTAATGATCGACATCTAACATGATCAAATATAGTGGGTCACATGCCCTACAATTGAAAATAGCAAATAAAGTTCATTTTCTAATATCCTCATACTATGAGGCACACTACCATGGATGATTATTTTTACATTCATGTGCAGAAGCAACGTCTTTGATAGTTACCTGAAAAAGAGTGAGTAAGATGAGCTCAAGAGCCCAACAGATCATACACAGTACATCAATAAAATTATTTAAATCAAACACTGAACATATGAACACTTATCATTCATTAGGCATTTCAAATATTTATTTATCAACAGTCGTTAATTAGACAGAAAGGGATTAACCTTTATGCTCCAGATCTGGGGAGAGAAATTAATCTTGAAACTCAAACCAGTCTCTATGAAGTGGGATCATTCCTGAAACTCAATCCACTCTGGTGTCAATCGTGACAACCATCTCAAAAGTCTGATCGTACATGGAACACACACGATCTGAGGACTAATTCTCAAAAATACCTTGTCCCCAATTTGGAACTCCAGTGGTCTTCTCTTTTTGTCAAGATAGCTTTTCTAATGACTTTGTGCTATAGTCAGCCTCTTCTGTATTAAGTTGACTTGGTTATTCACTTCTTCCACCAAATCTTGTCTCGTTAATACATGATCCTCGAATTTAGCCCAACAGGTAGGTGATCTACAGGGTCTTCCATAAAGAGCCTTGAATGGAGCCATCTTAATATTCGCCTGATAAATATTGTTATAGACAAACTCTGCAAAGTGTAAGTACTTGCTCCAATTCTCCTTGAAGTCTAAAACACAAGATCTCAACATATCCTCTAAAATCTAAATAACTCTCTTAAGACTGACCATCCATCTAAGGGTGAAATGTTGTGCTCATGGTGAGTTCAGTACCCATCTCTTTTCTGTAGACTCTGCCATAATTGTGAAGTGAAGCGAGAGTCTCTGTCAAACACAATAGTCTTGGGTACACCATGAAGCCTAATGATTTCTTTTACATAAATTTCTCCCAACTTACTGACTTGGTCTGTAGATCTAATTGGCAAGAAGTAAGCCACTTTGGTGAAACAATCCATAATCACCAAAATAGTATCTTCTCCTTTCTAGTTCCTGGACAAACTACTAACAAAATCCATGACAATGTTATCCCACTTCCATTTAGGGATAGGGAGTGGTTGTAACATTCTAGAGGGTTTCTGATGTTCGGTTTTCATTTGTTGACGGGTTAGGCACTTGGCAACATGCTTAGCCACGTCCCTCTTCATTCCTCTCCACCAATAAGACTTTCTGAGGTTCTGGTACATCTTATCTCCACCTAGATACATTATATACTTGGTCTGGCGAGCCTCATCTAGTATGGTTTGCTTACTCTTTCCATTCTGAGGTACACAAATCCTCTCCCCGAACTCGATACGTCTTTAGGCTTAGTGGTATTATCACTTTTAGATCTCGATCTTGAGGCTTTTTGCAAATCGATTGACCTTTATTTTCTCCTCCCGAATTAGCTTAGGTGAAAATTTTGCCAATTTAGAAAATTTCCTCTCATATTTGACCACCGTTATGTCTCTCTGGTTCAGCCTAACAAAATCTAACTATATCATTCTCAAGGTAGCTTTTGGAATGAACTTCTCATAAAACACTTCTTTGAATACCTCCCAGTTCATCTATCTAACGTTAGTGTTTGGATCCGCCTTTAGCATCTGCCACCAGTTTCTAGCTGGTCCCTTAAACTGATGGGTAGCTAGCGCCACTCTAGGGGGACCCATTGCTCCTAACACGTCCATGTGTTCGTCCAACTCTTGGTACTATTGGTTTGTCGTCATGCGGTCAAAAGTTCTATCAAATTGAGAGGGGCAGAGTTTCTATGATTCCATCAACATATCCCTTTGTTCCTTGTCTTCCATATCCTCATGTGTCGTCTAATAAACTAGGACCTTGAGCACTAATACTGGCTCCTACACCAGAATCTGTTCCTATACCTACAGCTATGACATCGCATGTGGTATCATCTAAGGTAATGCCCTCATAATTTGCTTTATAACCCTCCTAGTGACCTCCATCATCATATTTTCCATTTGAGTCTCAGTCATACCAGTCTGTGCCTCCTGTCCTCGAGGTTCAGTCTTGTCATATGTAGCAGATCGGGTCATGTATCTCTTAGATCCAGCCATTATCTATAAGTCAAAAATTATTTTAGTACCCAATAAGCTATCACAACAAAAGAGTTAAGTGGATTATAATATGGGGTACACAATTCGTCTTCCCTTATCCTCTCGATACAAAATATTTTTTCAGACTTGAGAAAGTACTTGTCCCATCCCTATTTGTTCATCAAGTTTGTTTCCCTAAGCTTTTTATTTCATTCGCACTATCATAACTCTAGATTCATGTCTTTACGTTCTCAATTCGTTCAGTAGCCTAGTAATTTATTCTTCTAAGTTCTGTTTGAGGGTTTCAAGGCCTTCTAATCTAGGTTTTCTATTCATTTAGTAGCATGTGATATTCTCATGAATTTAAACAAACATAGGATGCATTCAATCAGTTAGGCAATTATACATGTTCACGCTAGTATAGCAAAATTGTAAGTTTCCATCTGTGCTTTTGACTTTTGAGCGTCTCATACCACCCTTAGCCCATCGACACAGACCTCCACTCAGAGATATAACTAAACCCAAACAATTTTGCAAATGTCTCAAAAACTATGGTTCCTCAAGCCCCACTATACTTGACCGTCCCATACCATCCAAGCAATGGGAATCAAGTTCTTTCAAAGTTACCAATCATTCACCAAATATGGCCCGTCATTCTCCAAGTTCAAGATTCTTTTATACTCCCAAATTCCTATGCATCCCATATTACATAGAAACTAGAGATACAAGATCTTCTCAATCTCATGTCCTAACTAATGAAGTGTTTCATTTTCACATGTTTTTAGTCTCTAACCTATGTCCTAAAAGTTTGTATTTATGATCCACTGTCCCATCCTTAGCAACATCCAACTCTCTACTTACGGTCTATTTTTTGGACCTATGGTTCCAATTCCTAGTTGAAAGGTTCAATTTTCGTCTAGTTCTAGTACCATTCTTGGAACTACCTTTGTACTTTAGTACTTTTCTTTGCCCTTAATTACCACATTCTAATTTTCTTATAAAAAATTCAATGTCTTCTTCAACTCCGACTACTCATATGAGCTGGTGGGACAACTTCTAGATTGGGCACTGAGACCTAAGCTACTTAAATAAAAGTGTTTTTTTGGACATGATAACTTATCTCCCTTTCAATGTTTAGCTTTACTCGAGACAAGACTTACCCCCTATCAACTCAATTTGTATCTTTGTTTCTAAACAAAACCTTTGAAAACATATCTTTCCTTAAAAAAAAAAAAACAACTTTCCAAAATAGTTTTCAATTTCAAAATAGAAGGTAGGACATTTTAAATTTAAATTATAGTAAAGGTCTTACCTGATTTAGTCAATTCTTTCTAAATCTGTCCAAGGCATCTACAACCTAGGCTCTGATACCACCTTTGGTATCAGGGTATTCATTCAACTCTAGTCTAGCAACTACTGCCTAAGTTCTAATGCCACCTTTGTAATACCCCGCCTCCCTCGAATCCCTCTCTTTAATTCTGAGAGCGTGGACCCCACCACTCAGCCGAGAGGTGGGTCGGATCACATTATTTCTATTTTTCACTCTTGCCATTTTATACCCAAATCTCTGATATTTCCTGAGTATCATTATCTCATGAACATTCTTTAATAAGGCAGCAAATGATCTTAATAAAAATTTAATCTCATTAATAAAAACATAAGAGGTACAAAACCTTACTCATTTAATGATTCAGAAAAATAATATTTTAGAAAGATTTAAATAAAATAATCTCATATCATTAATCCTTTTCAAAATTCAAAGGTACATAGTTGTTGTGTCTATTACAGTGAAGTCAATCTCAAATAACAAAATTTGGACCAACATGCCCTACAATTAAAGAAAATTTTTAAAGAAAATATTCTAAGTAAAATAATTCCTATGTGACTATCATGTTGTCTCTATTTATCAGTTTCCTGAAAAGTTAGAAAAAAGAAAGGGTGAGCACAAAGCCTAGTGGATCATTCTAAATATTTAATTCATTATTTTAACAAATAAGACATACACGTTAGACACTTTCAAACATTATGTGATTCAATCAACTTCTTGTTTAATAGTTGTAGTTAAGATCGAAAGGGGTTAACGTTGGCGTTCTCATCAAAACTCATATCAATGAACGAAAGGGGTACTCTTTTATGCTAGTTTCGAATGGATTTATGACCTTACCCATTATCCGAGTATGTTGGAACTTGTCCCCATGCAAACTAGAGAAAAACCCATAGTTCCAATCTTAAGAGCACCTACAACAATTCCTTATGGGACACTGCGCCAGTACATCATTATACTCTTAAGTAATCTTTCATTAAATATAACAGTCAGGAATAATAAACCAACATAATTAAATTCAGCATGTGAGCATAGTAACACATAGCATGGAATCATGGTAGTATATAACATACATCTTTATTCATGTAAACCTAAGCATATAAGATCTAAGCATGACATGTATGATTGATTCAAATAAAACATCCATATTCAAGCAAAATCATATATGAATATTATTGAAATTAAAATAATATATAGCTAAAAACTCAGATATCACTTCCACCTCAGTAGTTTCACTTCTTTGAAGCTTCAATTGAATCTCTTTCACATCTCTTTAATTGCTATTACAGAATTTGTACAACACTTCGTTACTTCTACACCAACTACTGTTTAGAACAACATAAGAAGAGAGAGATAAAGGAAAGAAAGGGGCAGAAGAAGAGAGAGAGCGAGAACGACTTGTCAATTTTTTGTTAGAATGATGAGAATGAGAGCATAAGAGGTGTTTATATAGAGTTCAGTGTGTAAGACTTAGCAGGTTTGAGTGTTTTCACACATGAAATTTGTTAATTTTCCTCTTTTTTTTAGCAGAAGAGACAAAGATTAGGGTCTTCAGGGGGATGGTGCACTTTTCAATTTGTTCCTCATGCACAATTTTAGGTTTTTGTCGTATGTGATCACGGCCGGGAATTTCGAAGCAGGACCGCAGTCTTACGATTTTGGGTCCGTTGAGTTGTAGAACTGCAGTCCTCATATGGAGGACGACGATCTTGCGTTTCTTCTTGCATATCTTGACGCAAGACCGTGGTCCTCCCTTGTCCTCCCTTAAGGATCATAGTCTTGGTTGATTTTTTTGCAAGATTGTGGTTTTGTGTTGTTTGGTTTGTCTTTACATCATTTCCTTTTATTTTTCATTTTATTGTCAATTTGATTGTCTTTCCATACATTAAAACAAAGTGAAAATTGTTAATTACAAAATAAAATTAAACAACCTACTATTTATCTTCAAACTCTTATTATTGAATTTTTTATTTTTTCAGGGTACTACAAAGAATAAAAAAAATCTAGAGACTACTCTAAATTTTTTTGTTAAGGTTAATTTATAGACCAAAATGATATCTAAATGACATTAATTAATAATCAAATATTTAATGTGACATGGACAATTTCGTTCATAAAATAAAATAAGTCTTTTTTGTGTTCAAAAAAATAAATTTAAAGTAGAGAAATCATTTTAAACTTTAAAATATTTACATAACCCTCTTTACTTGCCAAATACCATGTGTAAGCAACCCCTTTAAAATACTAATCTATATATGAGTTTTTCATCAATGCTCTCACATAATATCACTACATCAAATCTAATATGTTATTGTATCATATGTGTCACTATGTACAAGCTGTTAGTAAAAAAGAAGTTTGAATAGAAAATATCAGTCCCGCATAGGTGTTTACATATCTAAAACACCCTGTAGGCCATCTTGAATAAATCAAAATTTTTTTTTTTAAAAAAATAGTCTCTCCTAAAAATTTATTATGGTACCAAATCAAAACTCATTTGATAATCACAATAAGCTTCAATTTCTTTTTCTTTTTCTTGCTTTATCCTAGAAGCTAAAAGTTTTATATGTATATTTTATTATAATCCTATTGTTTTATGTACAATACCAACACCCGCCTTCTTTCTTCCTTGTCTACTCACCTAACCTACTTACATACCTAATATTCTATCATATCATTTTTTAAAAAAAAAATTTTACTAAATCAACTTACTAATATATATTTGACCAATATTTATAGCTCTAATTTCCATACACGTATTTACTAAATACGTTCCTTAAATAGGACAAATAGGACAAATAAGTCTCATTTAATAACTTAATGCCCATCTTTTTTACTATCATCTAAATTTAGTCTAATTTTTTTTCATGAAATTAATTGAATTTTCATAAGTTTAATTTTCTTATTTTGCTTAATATTATTATATATGATTATATATTCATATATATATATATATTTTATTCCAATATACATAGATGTAAATGGCGTACAAGGACAAGTTTATAATACAAATATAAATTAAATTGGTTTTCAGTCTTGATAGTTTTTAAGCTTTTTAAAGAAAAGATAATGCGGAATTTCATTGTAAATATTCACTATAATGCCATGATTCTTGGTTGAAATTAATAAATATAATAGCCACTAGCAAGCTTTCATCTCTTTCTTACGTTTATAAAACTGAAGCAGACCTTTAAAATCGCTCACGACCTTAATCTTTTCTGCGTCTCATGCACCTTCAATTGTTACAATTCATGGTGATGTTAAATTTTAACTTTAACTCATTAATGAAATATATAACCAAATGTGAAGACTTGACTCAATAAATTTATGAGAATTAATGTAGAGTTGTTACGTTACTTTGTTTTTCATAAATATACTTGGTCTAACCTTGCCGAAATACTTAAATCTGTAGCTAACAAGATTTTCCTATTCTAATACAATTCTAATACACGAGAGGCGATTGACGACTTGAGGGAGAGAATTGCAGAACTTGAACGAGCATTGGCAGACATCGTTCAAACAAGTTCCGGTCCTGGAGTTGAGAACCCTGAAACGAGTATTTTGAGTTCCAGACTTGATGGCTTGGAGGCCCATATGACAGAATGGAAAACTAAGTGGGAAGAGATGGTAGCAGACATTCGGGTCATGGGGAACCTATGCACAGACATGGCTCAGACAATGGCCACTGAGATTGGAATACTAAAACGTGTTGTGAGTAAAGCTCCTCAAGGGTCGGATGTGCCAAAGACCAAAGTCCCAGAACCCAAGGCATTTAGTGGAACCCGAAATGCCAAAGAACTGGAGAATTTCCTTTGGGATATGGAACAATATTTCACTACTGTTCGTACCCCAGAGGAACAAAAGGTGGGCTTGACGACAATGTATCTGATAGGAGACGCGAAGCTTTGGTGGCGAACCAGAGTGGATGATGACTCTACAGCAGGTCGTCCCAAAATCGAAACATGGGAAACCTTGAAGAAGGAATTGAAGGATTAGTTCCTCCCTACTAATGTTGTTTGGCTTGCTCGGGATGCCTTGAAGAAACTGAAGCAAACCGGCACAGTGAGAGAATACGTTAAACAGTTCTCGTCACTGATGTTAGACATAAAAAATATGTCTGAATATGACAAGCTATTCAATTTCACGTCTGGGTTGCAATCATGGGCCCAGGCTGAATTGTGGAGGCAAGCAGTCAAGGATCTTCCTTCTACTATTGCTGTGGCAAATGCATTAGTAGATTTCAAAGCGACATCTTCATCGTCCAATTCTGATGCAGGGAAGGCCAAGTGCAAAGAAAAGAAGTTCTCTAAGGAAGGCAAGAAGGGAACTTCAGGGAAGACGTCCACTTCTTACAAGAAGGAGGACAAGAAGGGAACGAACCATGAAGGACAGTCCAACAAGAACTCGAACCAGGGATGCTATATCTGTAACGGGCCTCATCCAGCTTGTGATGTAATAAACCAAATTTTTATAACGCGTACATGTCGAAAATACATTCTTAAATATATTAAATAAATATAAAAATGTTCGAAAACATGATTTAAATATTTGTTATAATATTTATAATTAATAAAATAAATTACATTGGTTATTTTTAATATTGAGATTTTTCAACGAGTAAATAGTGAAAATGAATTTTTAAAAATATTAATTAAATATAAAAATAACCAGAAACAAGATTTAAATGTTTATTATAATGTTTATTAAAGAAATAAAATAAATCATGTTCGTTCAAGTTGGCAAAAAATCGAAAACTAATTTTGATACTTATGGAGAGTTTATTGAACTAATTTCGGAAAAAAAGGGGGAATTGGGCAAAATTTTTCTGTATAAATAGCAACCATAGTTACTGTTCATATGCGCGTACTGTTCATCGAGTCACTGTTCATCTCCTTTTAAAACCGAAATCAGAGAATGAAAATCATAAACGTGAAATTGAAGGAAATTTGTGATTTTGGGGCTTTTGTTTTTAGGTCACCAGAGATCCGATTCTCGCCCGGAGACAGTCAAAATGATCCAGATCGAGTCTAGAGAAATCCTAAGCATCTAAGGTAAGATTTTAAAGCCTTGAACTATTAAGATCTGAATTCTATAGTTTGAATTGCAAATTAGAATTTGAGGGTTTCAAATTTGGGATCTTTGATGTAAATCACGATCTGAAGCGCAAAGAGCTCAGATCTAGCTTGCTTGCTGTAGAATAAGTGATTCTAGACTGGATTCTGTGAATTTTGACTGTTCATTTGTGATTT
>JAJIYU010009720.1:0-16720 GCA_030144865.1 Tinospora cordifolia | reverse complement strand
ATTTTCTATCTTGCACAGAATATCTTCATAGAAATTGACTTGAGAACTAAAGTTTATGAATTTGATTTGGAAGAAAAGATTTTGACAGAACGAAATTTTCAAGTAGCATCTTGATTTTTATCGGACGACGATTTACACGTGAGGTAACACGTCAATGGAGGTCCGGTAAAAAATTGGGGTGTTACAATTATTTTCTTTCATCCAGCTTGGTAGGATGGAAATTTGCTCCGACACCTTGTTTTTCCAACACCAGCTTAAGATGGGCAAGACTCTTCAAAAAACTTGTATGATTGATGATCCTTCTTATTTCAAAAAATGTCATCCATATGAACCTTGCTCTTGTTTGAAAGGTTCCCCTGCTTTCCCTATTCCCAAGTAGCACAAGTCCAAGAAAAATCACTAGAAAAGAAAGCATTAGAGACATCATTCATCCCCCAAAAAATTCAAATGGAAGTTCTTACGAAGAAAACAATTTCATAAGAAATCTGCTGGCTCCAAGTGCTTTATTTGCAAAAAACCTGGACATTTTGCAAAGAATTGTCCTAGCAAGACAAAAAAGCATGCAAAAATCATCTCCCAGATTGAACAACTCACAAATACAAAATTATCTGATGTGGAGTCTCTTTATTCTTTGGATGATGAGTTCTCTCCTATGGCATTAATAACAATTTCTAATACACAGGCTCTGGTTCTTAATGTTGAATCCTCTGCTAATGCCATCTCTCATTTGCCTTATGCCAAGGTACAGGTATGTTTATCCCCATACCATAATCCTATTTCTTTCACAACTCTTTTTGACACAGGAACAACTGCTACTCTTATGCATCCGTCAATGTCCCATCTAATTGGTGGAAACCTTACCACCAAAACTTTAATACGACCAGCTCTTCCTCTTTGGCTGTCACACTGATCAGCAAGCCAGTAAAAATTTGCTTGCATCCTCTTCTTACCATCAAGCATAGAATACTGGGTGATCCTAATTTGCTCAAAGATTTCATTGTTGGATATGACGTCATTCAGTAGCTTCGTCGACTAACTTGGACTCCTCAAGGATTACGGACTCCTTCTGCTTTCATTCCTTGGGTCTCTACAGTTGTTCTAGCAATTCATGTTATTGATGATCCCAAGATTACAGAGCTTCGCCACAAACTCATAACTGACTGTTGCGCTGAGAATCACACCGAATTTTTGCAAAAATGTTCTTCTCCATTATGGCTTAATCTTGCGTTTTTTATAAAACTCCCTTTTAAGCTCAATGAGGACATTAATCCCATTAAGGCTACTCATCATGGTATGCCCCCCTCTCAGCTTGCTTTGGCTCTCACTAAGATTGAGCAACTGCGTTCTCAAAGTCTTATTGAGCCCACAACATCTCCATGGGCATGTGAAGCTTTTTATGTCAACAAGAGAGTAGAACAGATTCGAGGAAAACTTCGTCTTTTCATCAATTACCAACCTCTTAATATTTTTCTTCAGGATGACAAGTTTCCTCTTCCTAGACCAGAAACTCTATTTCAGCATCTCTCAGATGCTCAAGTATTCTCTAAATTTGATTGCAAATTAAGGTTCTGGCAGTTAGGAATCTATCCTTCTGATCGACCAAAGATTGTTTTTGTACTACCAAGACATCACTACCAATGGACCGTCCTTCCTTTTGGTTTAAAGACGACTCCATCATTATTTCAGAAAGCCATGACCAAAATTTTTCATCCCATACAGCAGAATTCTTTGATTTATATAGATGACATCCTACTGTTCTCCAAGGATACTAAACCCCATATTTCTCTGGTTCAGACTTTCTATGAAATTTGCAAGACTGTTGGCTTAATTCTTTATGAAAAGAAGATGCAGCTTTTTCTCTCGTTGGTTGATTTTCTGGGTATGAATATCCAAGATGGCCAGATAACATTGCAGCCCCACATTGCTCTAAAAATCCTTGAATTTCCTGATAAACTTCCAGATAAGCAAACAATTCAGCAATTTCTTGGCTTAGTAAATTATATGAGTGTTTTCATTAAAAATTTATCTAAGCTAACAAGTTTGCTTTGTCAGTTGTTAAAAAAGAATCCTCCTCCTTGGGATTCTTCTCACACAAAAGCGGTTCAGGAACTCAAGCTTAGAGCATAGACACTACCAAAGCTTAAAATCCCTGGTTCTAGTACTCGCATTCTACAAACTGATGCTAGTGATGCACATTGGGGTGCTGTGTTACTTGAACAACTTCCAGATAACAGCGGAATCATTTGTGGTTACAAAAGTGGATCCTTCAAACCTTCAGAATTGCATTACTATTCCACTTTCAAAGAAATCCTTACTGTTAAAAGAGGAATTGAAAAGTTCTAATTTTTTCTGGTTGGTCATCACTTCCACATTGAGATGGACATGTCTAGTTTCCCTCAGATGTTGCATTTTAAACAAAAAACTCTCCCCAATTCGAAACTTTTACGATGGGCAAATTGGTTCTCTCAATATTCTTTTACTGTTCGACACATTCCTGGAAAATCCAATATCCTTGCTAATTTTCTTTCTCGACCCAAGCAAGTCAATCCTGTTGACTCTAATTTTGTTGAAGTTATTGGTTCTTCCTCATCTACACTTGAACCATCTGATGGATCTTCTAACCATCTATCTTATTTCATGACCTTCATTGCTTCCCTTCCAATTGATCTTCGAGAACTCATTTATTGGAAGATTCCTGCCCAACCAAAAATTGACAGTCATTTAAAAATCATCACCAAAAACCATGGTATGTTTTTTGGCCATGTTCCTCACCATACTTTTCCTTTCTTGTTCCCATTTCGTCTTCCTTCCTATTATCATTTTCCTAAGGCTGCATATTGTTTTCAATCATGGTGGATTGGTTTTTGTTTGGATAAAAATCGTATTCGGGCCTATCTATTCCAAATGAGCATTGTTACTTTTCAGCCTCCTTGTTGGTATTCTAGGCCAGATCCTGATCATCTTAGGTTCTACAAATTCTTGTTGCAATTTGTTGATCATCAGCATTGGCTAAACCTTCTTCAAGAATGACCTTACCGATATCTCACAGTAATCTTTTATGCACCCATTACTTCACCATCTGATTATACTAGTATTGGAGATGATCCTATTGGTAATTGTGAACAAAAATTCCATTTTAATATCCTTCGCTCATATCCTCATCTCCTTTACTACAACCCTTATGCTCATTTGCCTCGTGGATTTGAAGATCGTCCCCGATCTAATGAAGCCCCCTGGTGGCCTCATTTTCATTTCTTTTATCAATTCCAACATGACTTGATCCATTGGAATAGAGCTTCTCATTTTGATGCATGGAATCCACAAAGCAAGAGCCCCAAATATGTTGCACTCTTATATGGCAAAGCAGGCCTCAGCCAAGCCCATAATCATCTGTACATAGAACTCAAAGAATTATTTGCTTAGTATACACATCGCAATCCACAGCATATTCCTGATGTGGTTACATCCATTGAGTACTTTTCTCTCCACTCTGCTGAGCAGTTACCGTGGCTCATAGATGACTCAGACTCTGCCACAAGCGAATAAGACAACAGTGATGATTAGATATCAAAGCTATCCGTTCTTACTTTATGGCCAAAAAAGTATTCTCTATTATTGTACTTTGTCCCTGTGTGAAAAGCCATAAAGTTGTATTATTGTACTCAGTCGTGTGCTTATGTCTTCTTTCCAGCTCATTATGTACTAAGTGTGTGTTGTCTTATTTGTATTATTGTCCTTTGATTTTAGAATGGGGTCTTATCGTGTCTAAAGTAGTATTTGTAATCAAGAAGACACTAGCTTATAAATAGAGGATTTTCTCCAGATCTCATTATCGGGTTCTGAGAGTTCAAAAAACTTTTCTTCTTCATGTCTAGATATAATTTTCTGCATTATCTTCCTATTTGGGCTATCATTCTTATTATTATTCTCTTCTTCGTCATTATATATTGCTGTAGATTTGCTTGTGTTATCCTGGTCTGTGATGCCTCCGACTATGAAGAAACTTCTTAATAGTTTCCCCACCTAGTTTGTGTGATATATATATATATATATATATATATATATATATATATTCTCACTCCCTTTTCACACAAAACACACATATATATTTCTAGTAACGAATTTAATTTATTTGTGAAATTAACACTCAAAGCATATTTATCAATCCATTACCTTTTTCTTTATTTAACATTTGTATTTCAAGTAACTAATTTAATTTCAATTAATCTATACAAGTAACCTATATTTTTAATATATGTGTGTAATTAACACGTATGTACACGTGTAGTCTATACAAATATGTTTATTTAAACACATTTACTTTTATTTAAATTAATTTACTTGTCAAATTAAAATGTGAAGTGTAATAAATAAAGATATATGTTATGTGATGATATGATCCATGCTATGTTGTTACCATGCTCACATGTTAAATTTCTAAATAATGTTAGTTTATATTCATGAATGATATGCTTTACACTTAATACAAGAATTAATTAAAATTATAACCACGTACTAGCGTAGTATCCTGTAATACATTGTAATCTTATACTGAATAAAATGAAACAATTCAACTTCATTTGATTGAATTTGGGTGAGAAATAAAAACAGATCCATTTTAAGGATAAATTTAGCAGGTCTAAAACTCCATTTTAGTAAATCCTAAGACTTCAGAATGACCTAAAAAGATATGAGAAGACATGAACTGATCAACTAGACAACATATCCAAAAATCAACTCAATTGACTAAATTATAGTTTCATTTGCCTAAATGAAATGACGATCTCCCTCGCCAAATGATAGTTTGAAAATGTGCATTATTTTAACATGAACGCAAAAGTGTGTTAAAGGTCTTAATTCTTAGTAAATAATTAGATATAAATTTTTATTAAATTCATGTAAATCCATAAATGCATGGCCACCCCTAAACATGTGCAAGCCACATGGGTGGAACACCATGATCTTGTACACCCTCACCTTACCCAACTATGTCAGATGTTTCCTCTTTATTTAGAAACCATGACACATGATCCCATTTACCTACACACATTGATAATATGCACCCACACCCATATATGCAAAGACATCCCATGCATTTGTGTGTGTGCACACATGTGAGCAACCCTAATTAGAAGTGTCTAAATGATGAACCATGCTCAACACCAAACCCTAGCTGTGACACACAAAGGAGAAACCAAAAATCAAAAACAAGAAAGTTTCCTAAACCTAAATATACACTAATCTTGGCACCACAAGGGGGGTTACCATCATATCCATAACACAAAACCCTACCCGTCACCTTGGTGCTCACATGCAAACCATCTTCTTTGATTTTGGAATGTTGCCCAATTTGTGTGTTGCTTTTGCTGCCCAAGACATCCCCCTAGTCTCTTGAAAATATATATAAACCCTCCTTGTGTACACTTCTTCTTCATCCTAAAACAAGAGTTGACCCTTCCCTCTTAGCTTGTTCTAACCTTCTTCTTGGCAACCCTTTTTTGTTCTTGAGTGATCTTGAAATATTCTTAAGTGCTTTGGTGTCTAATTGAGTGTTCTTGAGTTGTCTTTGGAGTGCTAGATGTTGGAGTGGGGAACCTCTGTCAGATTTCCATCAAATTTGTAATTGAGGTGGAAGTTATTTCTAAAACTTTCTCTTTTTTTTTTCTTTAGATTAATACCATATTCATTGCATGTTTAGTTTTTAGAAATCATTCATGTTTCAATTTCAGAAATCTAATCATGATTTCAGTTTTAGTTTAGTACATGAACATGTTTTAAGCATTCATGAATCCATACCACGCTTCGTACCATGTTTAGGTTTATTTCAAAATATGATGCATGTTTTTGGATGGTTCATGCTTTGATTTTTAGATTGTTTATATTCTAAAATTTATTTATCTTATTTTTTTATTCTTGAATATGAGATTAATTGTAAGATGATGATGATTAACAACAATGTACCATTATAGTGAACACGTGGTTCACTATAGATGTTCTTTTTATGTGACTAATTCACATGGTGTAAGACCAAAATACTTGGTTGGTGGGTAAGAGGCCCTAAGTCCAAAAGTCCAATGAAATTGGCTAAGAAATGCCTTTTTTACTCTAAAGAGGTATTTTGTTAAAAACATTAAGGGCCTTGAAAACCCTTTTGGTCTAAGTCATAACTATATACAAAATATTGCTTGAAACGCTTAATACATGCAAGTGTATGAATTATGGATGTGTTTTTAGTCTAAATTAGAAAATTGGTTGTTTGAAAAAGATTCGCTGGGATATGTATTCACCCTTCCTCTCTTATTTTTAGAAAATTGGCTTGCATGACAATCATAAATATTAGTTAAGCCTTTTTCTTAAATTTAAAAAGTTTCTAATTTCTATGTAAGGGCATGTTGCCCAAGTTTTAAATATTCTGCTGTAATAGTTTCTTTTTAAGATTGAGTTATGTACTCCACTTTATTAAATTAATAAAATTTATAAATTTCTTTTATCTATTGTATTATTGCCTTGTTTAATTTAATTCCTAACTTTGAGTTAAGTAATTTTAAATTCTAGTAAGGCATGAGATAGTTTGAAAATGAATGTCAAGTGTGATTCATTTGTAACGTAATACTGGTCCGATCTGCTTGTGTGGTTAAGTCCACTATCAAAACAATGGTTATGTCCAAATGAAGAAAGAATATAGGGATTAAGGTGTTACATGTCCCAAAGGAAATTACTGTGGGTGTTCTTAAGATTGGAATGATGGGGTTTGTCCCTAGTTCACACGGGTAAGACCCAAAGTCTCGGATAATGGGTTAGACCCTAGATCCATTGGAAACTGGCAAAAAGATTGCCCTTTCCTCCTTTGATATGAATTTTGATAAGAACACCGAGGTTGACCCATTTCGATTTTAATTATAACTATTAAAAAAGTAATTGATTGAATTATGTAACATTTGGAAGTATTTGATATGTATGTCTTATTTGTTGAAATAATGACTTAAATATTTACAATGATCGACTGAGTTTTGTATTCACCCTTCCTTCTTCTATGTAACACCCCAACCCACAAGATACAGGTTCAAGCTCAACCACAAGGCAGGTTGGGTCCAATGTTACATTTACAAGTATACAACTTGCATCACTTTCGATTATCTCAAGTCTTATTATTTCTCAATGAGCACACAACCCAAATAATTTATTTCTAATTTAATAAGACCATTACAAGAGAGATAAAAGAAAAACTTCAATCTATTTATTGAATAAAATAAAGGGATACAAGCTTGAAATTCAAATAATGAAAAGGAGAGTAGATAACTCTAAAATTTAAAAATAAAATTCAGTGGAAGTCTTTATTCAAAATTTGGGCAATGTGCCTTTACATAAAAACTTTCTAAAAATAAGTTTCTAATCCCTCAGCGAGCTTGCTTATGCATTTCAAATTCCTGAAAAATAGAAGGAAATGGTGAGCACGTAGCCCAATGGATCATTCATTAAACTACTAATTTACTAATTCAAATCAAAAGTACATTCAATTTCAATCACTTACAAGTATTAAGCGTTTCAAAAAATATCTTGTTAGTGTTGTATATTTGACCAAAAGGATTTTTAATCCTTTGATGTTCTTCATTAAAATACTCCTATTCTGGGATGGAATGACAATTCATCTTGTCACATTCTATTGAAAATGAGGATCACTTATCCACATTCCAAGTATTTTAAAATACATTCACACTTAGTGATGTTACTCATATACACTAAGTATATGCAAAGAACACCCATAGCGTCACTTAGATTACTATGATGGTACGTGGTTGTTATCTTCACTTCTCATATTTAATTTTAAATAAATATGAAACGAGATCATAATAATTAATATTAGAATTTAAATAATGAAGAGAACATGGAAACAAACATGGCATGGTTAAAAATTCAAAAAAATAAGCCTAAGTATGGTTTCTAAGCATGTTATGCTATCATGTATGAATTAAAATATGAAAACATGTTAAATTGAAAATAAAACTTGATCAAACATGCTTCAAACTGAAATATAAACATGTTGAAAACTAAAAACAAACATGAAAATACTAAAGACTTGAAGTAGTAAAGAAAGAGTTCTAGAAATCCCATCTACCTTAATTCGAGTTTCTTTGTAAAATCCGGCAGAAGTTCCCCTTATCCACCACTTTTAGAACTTCAAGAACTTCTAATCACGAACAAAAATACTTCAACAACTCTCTAAAACACTAAAATAAGAACTTCTCACACAAGAAAGAAAAGAGAGTGAGAAGAGGTGTCAAGAAGAGGGTGAGAAGAGGTGCCAAGAAGAGGGCAAGAATAAGCAAAGAGGGAAGTGTCAACTCTTTGCTTTGGGATGAGATGAATGTGAGCAAGAGGGGGTATTTATAGGTGTTCATGAGCACAAGGGGGGCACCTAGGGCAGCTCACCACATTTTGGCATGTTTCTAAACTCATAAGGGGATGGTTTGGGTGAGAAAGGCAAGTGTGCTTATGGTTGGCAAGTGGGACCACTAAGGTTTCCAATCTAAGTGTGAACAAAATCTTTGAACCTTATTTGTTTCTTTTATGTGTGTGACCACTAAGGTTTAGAATACATTCTAATATCTCTTGGACGTCCTTTATTAGTAGGGAAACATTCTAATGTGTTGTGATTCATAAAATTAAATAAGTTTCTAATATGGGCACACAAAAATAAAGCTTTGGAATGTTTCTTATTTTCTTTGGATTCTCTCCCCTTTTGGCTCCACGTGTGAGCATGAGGTAAGTTTCTATTTTCTAATTTTTTTCTAGGTGAAGGAATCTTTCTATATCTCTTTGAATCAGCCACTCTCATTTAAATTCTATCTTGGGTTTGTCACATGTGTGCCCACACACACTTATGAGACATTTTATATGTAACCTTAGTATACATGATTATTTATCTTGGCACATGGAATTATTCTTCATGGTTTCTATAGGTGTGAGCACACTTGATCATTTACATAGCACATGAGATCATTCTTCATGGTTTCAAATAATGGACACGTCCCATGGAGCTTAGGGTAGGGTAGGGTGCACATGATCATGGTGTTCCACCCATGTGACTTGCACATGTTAGGGGTGGTCATGACTGCATGGGTTTACAAAAATCAAATAAAAATTAATATCTCCTTATTTACATGAAATTGTGATTTATATCCTATAGTTTTTGAATCACATGAACCTAATGCACATTTTAAGGTATGATTTGGCCCTACGTGATTTTCCTTCAAAAACTTTCTTTATTTAAGACCTACTGAGGTTACTAGGCAATGAAAATCTAAATCTTGGCTAATTGTTCTGATTTTTAGATATATCATTCATTTTGTTACTTCATGTCATTCGGTTTCGTTTTGAGTCATTTTGATCCCCCGAAGTACCCTAAATGACAATTCTTCTAATTTGGACCCCCTATAGGGCGTTTGGCAAATGAAAACCTTAACCTCAACCAATTGTTCTAATTTTTGGATATATTGTCCCATTAGTTGGTCCATGTCACCTTACTTCATTTCAAGTTGTTTTGGGTCTCTAATGGGCACTAAATAAGAGTTTTTGAACCTACCAAATTTAGCCCCAAAATGCGCTCAGTTTCATTTTGCACCCAATTTCTCTGAATTGATCTTAAATTTCATTTAATCAAGTACAAAATTTTCAGGGTATTACATTCTAACAGCTCAAAGAATTGACAGAAAGCTCACGAATGTCACATAGACAATATTTCTTAGAAATTATTCAATTGTAGGGCATGTTGGCCCAAATTTTGTTATTTGAGATCATTTCTACTTTGCTAAACAATTAAGGGTTTTGTACCTTTAGATTGAATTAATAATATTGAATTATTTTTCTTCAAGATATCTTGTTATCTTGTGGAGAAATGTTATGAGTTAATGTTACTTAGAAAATCCTAGAGACTTGGGATTGAAATAGAAAGAATGACTCGGCCGAGTAGTGTGGTCCACATATAGAGAATTTGGGGGAGGCAGGGTGTTACAGTTTATGCTTTGAATATAGATGCTCTATTTGACTTGACTGTATATGTCATGTTTAGAATATGCATGCTTAGGACTATATAACTAATTTTGCATGATATGTGATGATATGATCTATGCTATGATATGCATATAAAATTTATTATATGATCTATGCTATGACATGCCTATGAGGTTTACCATGCTAATATGTTAAATTCCTATTTTACATACATGATGGTTTGGTTTCCAATCAATAAAAGATTAATAAAGAATTGAACCACGTATCGGCACAGTATTCCACCGAAGATACTATTGGTGTTCTTAAGAATGAAACAATGGGGTTGTCCCTAGTTCACCAGAATGGAACAATGGGTGGAACCCTAATTCTCGGATAATGGGTGAGACCCTAGATCCATTGGAAACTGGCAAAAGGATTTCTCTTTCCTCTCTTTTGATGTGAATGTGCAAAAAGAGAACACCGAATTAATCCTTTCGATTTTAGCGTCAACTATTGAACAATGAACTGTTTAGATCATCTAATTATTAAAAGTGCTTGACATGTATGTATTATTTGTTGAAATAATGACTTAAATATTTGGAATGATCTATTAGGCTCTTAAGCTTACCCCTTTTTCTCACATTTCAAGAAATTAAAGATCAAAAGCTACATGGAAAATTTTCTTCTTAGATTAAAAATTTTGCTTAAGTTAGGCATGTTAGCCCTAGTTTTCCCCTTATTAAAGTTTTAAGTTTAAACCAGTGTAATAAACGTCAAGGTTTTGTATCTCTTGATTTATTGACTTTTCAACTAAATGATATTGATTTATTCTGATTGCATATGTACTTTTATGATATCTCTATGAGTTAAGTACTTAGGTAGTCTTAGGGATTTAGGACACAAAAAGTAAGAAAGAGAAAATGATAGAAATAATGTGACAAGCTCGCTTCTCGCGCTGCCTAAGGAAAATAAATATTTAACATGTATGCACGTGATGCGAACATACCATATTATTGTCGGTTCAACCAGATGCAATTTGGAGCCATAAGGGGAAGCGAGGTGTTACACAATGCAAAGAGTACATAGATGCCTTGTTAATATGATATTCTATTCATTTAGGTCATTAGAAATATTGCTCACATGTAACACTTCGCTTCCCAATGACCATCTCTAAAAGAATAATGTTGATATTACCCTCGTTTATCATCAAATGTAATTTAATCAATTAATGCAACATTAATTACAGTGGTTCATCAACCATCTATTTATTATACACAAAGGACTCATTGGGTCACTCAGAAAACAACGCATTGATATTACTTCTTCTAATACCTATATCACAATCTCACACAAGGATAAGATCAACAGATAAAATAATGACATATCAATTAAAGGTGACAATATAGAAGGTCAACTATCAAGCCTAATCATCATTGAAACAGTCCTCTTAGATTTCAACAAAGCAAAGACTATTTGGGTTCAATGGCCTCTTGTTATTCAACTTACAAAATAAGATAATGTAGGAACCTATAAGGCTAATATGCCCAACAAAACTGAGACTACTATCGAAACTAACATTGGTTGTAAAGATGTCTCTAGTCGCTCCCAGCTACTGCTGACCTAAAATGTTAGAAGTGTGGTGAGCTTGAAGAGCCTAGTGGATCGAACTAAATATTTAAATCATTATATCAATTAAACAAACACGCATGTCACACACTTCCAAGAATTATGCTTTTCAAACATCATGTTATTTTGAGTTGTAGTTAAGACTAAAAAGAATCTCTTCGATGTCCTCCTATGGTCTGGCATATCATCTAAATGTAAAACCTTAAGGCTAGTTACCTATTTAAGAGCCTAACTAGGGAGTGAGGTCCTCTATAACTCTCAGCCCCATCTCGCCATTACAACCATCGTGATAGTGGTAACAAACTCATGAATAAAATAAACGGCCAAAGTTGACTCTAGGTTAGTGACATCCACGATGACATATAATGGTTAGTCATCACCTAGATTTGTGGTTAAGATCTTTATTAATCTTTTCTTAGTGAACTCCATATCATAAAATAAATGGAATGCATTAAATTTTACAATAATTTTCACGGCATTCCAAAATAGTAACATGATATTCAATCATTTAAACCCGTATGGATAATAAATACAAGAAAGGATATTTCATGCTGTATATCATGTATTCTTCCAAATCATTCAATCATATCATTAAATACACACATGTATAATTTATTTAAATTTAAATAATAATTTAAAACTTGATAGTCATTTCCACCTGTTCAGATGTCCCATTGCTTCAGGATCTACACCGCTCTAGATTTATTCGAAACGTTGACCTAATTCAAATCAAGAATTATTATTGGTAAAATTATTTTTCATCATGAAATAAGTTTTTCTTTTTTATCATTAATATTTTACTTTTTTATTTTTATGCTACATTGTCATACTTTTTTAGTGCATTTACTGTTCTTGTTTTTTAATGCATTGTACACTGTTACTCCAATTTATTTGTAGGGTTAACCAAAATATAATTTTTCATTCATAAACCGTATCATGATGAATTATTTGATCATTCTACAACTAAATTAAATTTTTGAGATTTAATTTAATGATGTCATGCATATTTTGCATGATTATCATATTTATTTTCATTAGTGACACATAAAATCTTATATTCTATGTATCTTAATATTTTTGATAGAAAGTATTTTTATTTTTTAATATCTTAAATTATTTTTCAGCAAGCTTAATTTCTGAGTTTTCATTTTTAAATATTATATTTTCTCATTTATTTATAAGTTGCTTTATTTTAATCAATTTTATAATTTGTGCTATTTAATAGTTTATTTCTCCAAGTATATACTCATAGTCTATAAGTATTTATGATTTTCATTTACTTAAGTGATTTTCTAATAAATAAATTACTGATTTTTATTTCTTCTTTTAATTAGACTATTTTTTTTAATTTTTATTTCAACATAATTAATTTTGTCTTACTTATTATGTACTATTTTATCTTAAGCATATATTAAATGTGTATCTTGACCCATATGAAATTACTTTTTATTTAAATCTCTAATTTTCAACATCACCTCAGTTCACTAATTTTTTCGAAAATGTTTTTAATTAATTTTTATATTATTGTCTATGTTATTTCCCCTTTATCACTTAATGATTTAATATATATATATATACATATATCTTTATAAATTTTAAATTTTATTATTTTTATTCATTTTAAACTGAATTTCCAGAAATTTAATTTTTTAAAATTTTTTCCTATTAATAATTTAATAAATGTATTTTTTCCCACTATTTCACTCCATTTAACCAATTAGACCCTTTTTAATCTAGAAATGTTATTTTCACTTAAATAACTTTGTAAAAATTATTTTAGTTAGTTTTCAGTGTACTTTAATCCTCCAAATTAATTTGAGTGATTTTTTCTCTATTCATTTTTTTATTCAATATTTTTTTAGATATCCTATTTTCCTTTAACAATTATACGTTTAATAAAAATTCTGATTTATCATTTTTTTCTGTTTTTAATAAAAATTCTAGCAAGATGGCTTTTCTGTAATGCTACTCCTTTTTTCCTATATTTTGATTGAGCCTAAAAATCCCTCTTTTCTTCAATTATTAATGATTTAATTTTCTAATCTCGTTTAGGCATGCAATAAATCATGTAAAAAGAAAAATAGAAATTTTTAATGGATTTTCCATGATGAAATTTTATTTACATGCACTTTTCTACAATCAAATAATGATTATAACAAAACTAACTATAGATAAATAATCTAAATCCCTATACATGTTTATCTAATAATTATAAACAAAAAGAAAGTTCATTATTTAAGTTTAATGTAATAAAATTTAAATATGAAACATTTTTCTGATTTCCCTAACCCATACAAATATTTACCAACATGAAGGAATATTAATCAACATAAAAAAAAAGGGTCAGTTCCTTGCTATTCCATTCCTCAATGACGGATTTCTCCAACACACAATGTTCTTTCTCTCCTTTTGGGATGTTATAATGATGGAACGTGAGGGTGGGCTAATTTTGTAATGACCCATATTTTTGGACATTGAGTCGATGAGTTTGAAATGTATTTTCAAGTTTGAATTGATAAATTATAAATGAAAATAAATGATTTTACATGAATTATATAAATTAATGTGTGTATTAAATAATAAAATAAAATAAATAATAATAATTATTATTATTTAGTGGGAGCTAAGTTGAAAAAATTAAATGAATTAATGCAATATATTAATTCTTATATACACATAAATATATATATATATATATATATGTATGTATGTATGTATGTATGTATGTATGTATGTATGAGATAATATAAGATGATGTGGCGGGGGATAAGAAGAAAGAAGTCAAATAGAGTTATCTTGGCATTAATTGGTAAAAGGAAGAAAACGAAAAAAAAGAGGGAGAGAAAAGTTGTCAATTCCCAAGGATCCGACATTTTGGATAAATTATTTTTATCTTTTTTTCCATTCAGAATTGTTATGAAAGTTATGGATTACAGTTTTTCTAGTGTAGTTCTTAATAAAGTTTGATAATTTAGTGTGTAACTCAAATTTACGGTGTGTTTTCACTAGAAGTAAAATTAAACAATATATACATAATCATGCTCAAATCAACGAGTAGAACGTAAATATATACTTTAATTGTACCCAAATAGGCCTTAAGAATTTATATAGTAATTAGAAGTCGACACATAAGGGGTATACATATTAACACTTGAGTTGGTAGGTATTGAAATGTCTAGAATGAAATTCTAAACTCTATGATACTAAAATTGGAATTTTTGGAGGTCAATTGATATATTAAATTTGTATTTATACAATTTGAAGATTAATTAATAAATATAGAAAAATGAACATAGGGTTATATAATGTTATATGGATATATATATACAATGTTTTATAACATTATGAAATATTTATGGGAGAAAAATGTATAACATAGGAAATAATTAAAATTTTCTTATTTACTGCATTGAACTGTCAAATTTATAAAAAGGGTTGGTTATTATATACCAAAAGTGAAACACGTGTCGATGGTATAAATTTTTAGTATTTTGGGTTAATATTAAGGGCATACTGCCATGAATTGACCTTGTTGATCATGTTGACCCTATCGATTAGACAGGTCAGCAAATATTAGGTTTAGTTAGAGTTAACTTAACCAAAAATGACTAAATCTATAAATAGACCATAATTGACGAAGTCAATCCTTTGATTGATCAAAGACCATAAATTTAGATTTGAACTAAGTTTTATGTAAATATTAAGAAACTATGTTGATTATGTAAGATCAAACGTTAGCGAGATGCAACTGGTTATAAAAACACCACTGGAAGTTGAGCATTCTTGTGAGTAATGTTTTCTAATTTATTACTTAAACTTGTTATTTTGTTAATAAATGAAATGTTATTACATATTGCAATGCAATTACTATCTTAAATGGTTTTTTAAAATGAAAATGTGCATTAGATCTCGAGGTTTGGGTGCAGGTTAAGGTATTAGATGTGGTAGAGCATTGAGAACTAAAAGCCTTCATACTTGGGGATACGTTCTATGTAAGTCTATCAATTGGCTCCCTTGTTAAGGATCTGAGGCCATCATACATAAGGTATGTGCCGGCAGATCCTTAGGATGTTGTATAAGAATACGCCTAACTGTCTGGTACACCCGCTCAAGTAGATTTATTATTGCCTTGTAGGCTAGTAAGAGCTTCGGCATGTGCTTTCAGCATTAAAACCGTTTTCAAAATAGAAGGTGCATGATTGCATTGTGGATTTAGCGTTCATTAACTATTGCATTCATTTGCATATTATTATTTTGCATGCATACTGTAACACTTCGACCCCCAAGACTTTAAATTGGACTTAACTACTAGGCAGGTCGGGCCAGTATTACATTACAAGTACACAACTTGACTTCATATTCCTTTTATCCCATGCGTCATTGAGATTCAAGAGTATTTAACCCAAAATTTATATACAAAGTTCAATAACGCAATTACACAAGAGATAAAAGAAAACTTTTGAAATCTTTATTGATTAATAAAAGAGAGTACATAACTCAAAACTGATAAAAGAAATTAAATTCAACAGAAGTCTTACATTAAGATATTCAAAATTTGGACAACATGCCCTTACATTCAAATATGAAAACTTTCTAAAATTAGAACCTATTTAATATCAAAGTCTTAGTGTGATTTAAATCCCTAAAAAAGAAAGAAGAAGGATGAACACATAACTCAATGGATCTTTTTCAAACAACCAAATTATTAATTTAAGCTAACAACATATTCAAATTGAAGCACTTGTAAATTATTAGCTGTTTCAAACAATATTTTGTTATAGTTATAAATTAGACAAAAAGGATTTCAAGGCCCTTGATGTTCTTATCAAAATACGTCTTTTGAGTGAAAAGATATTTCTTTTGCCATATTTATCAGACTTAGGGTCTCACCCTATAATACCCAGAAAGTCTATGAGACGTCCACGTCGCTAATGAACAGCAAAAGTGGAATAACAAACTCAATGAAAGAATCAAAACGACCAAAATACCTGAAAACCATGTATTATAAGTATAAATAAGTGTAAGAGTGATGCCAATCTGAGAAACACAAGAAATGGTGAAGAAAAACACCGAATACCAGAGATTACATTCTGGTGACCACGGT
>JAJIYU010009719.1:0-16793 GCA_030144865.1 Tinospora cordifolia | reverse complement strand
AGTTTCTATTTTCTTAAAAGTTTCCTTTTAATGTAAGGGCACGTTGCCCAATTTTGAATAAGACTTCCGCTGAAAGTTAATATTTCTATTTTGAGATTATTGATCAACAATATAGTTTACAAAGTTATGTACTTTTTTTTATTAATAAAGAAGTTGAATTTTTCTTTACCTTTAATTGTTTTGATTTTATTAAATGTGAATTTGTACTATTGAATTTATTCTAAGGCATGTGGTATTGAAAAATGAAAAGTCAAGTGTGTGTCACTTGTAAAGTAACACCGGCCTGACCCGCCAATTGGTTAAGTCCACCATCATAATAATGGTGGTTGTCCAAAACTCAAAGGATGTGGGGGTTGGGGTGTTACATATCCCGACGACCTCCCCATGAGGTGTCCAATTAGAGTGCGAGTCTTCTGACGTAGATTACAGTACTCTATGTCCATGTGTACCTAAAAAATAAAGTGAGAGTGAGCTTGAAAGCTCTGTTGATCGTTTCTACACATTACAAGCATTATATAGACTCAATCCAAAACATTACAAGCACTTTCAAACATTAGGCGTTCAAACATTTATTTGTTTTTGGTTTTAGTCTAAGACTGGAAGAGGGTTGAGATGCCTCTCGGTATTCCCTGTGATCCAATCAAATCTCAGAGGGTTTCAATAACCATCTAAATTCAATCGACACTCACATCACAGCCTAAGAGAGAGTACTTATCGTGACTCGTACCGTCTCCCAAAGGCTTCGAGCTGTCACAGTCAGCTCCAAGTGGGAATACCTACGATCCGCCTTGTAGCTTGACAATCTCAAGCAATAACATATAAGAGATGTTACCTCGATCCGCCTCAAGCTCGTCAATCGCACCGGTACATGAATTCTTAATAAACCATCATTTTATTTTAGTTTTACAAACAATCTCAAACACATCAAGCATCACACAATTCACCAGGAAAATAGTTCAAACTATACATGCGAGTTAACATGATAAGTTGCATGAGTGAACAATAAGATCTAGATGCATATATTCCTAGTCACGCATGTCATACTTGAATAAATCTAACTGTAAGATTATGTCATGAAGTAATTACGGATTTACAATTTATCATACTTCACATCATTCACATAAGTCAAACAATTTCAATCAATTTCCTAATAAGATTCTAACATCCTAGAACTATTCAAACAAATGCTTTGAATCTTAAATCCATATAATACATGTGAGCAAAGAAGTCATGCCCACCTGATTTTGTCGTTCTTCAGGGCGACTTTACTTTCCTTCGAGTAATCCCGTACCATAAAATATACAAACCTGAAATTTACCACTTAATAATTTATTCTCAATTTAAATCATTCCTAATTTAATTAGAAAGTCTAAATATCAGTTTTCACTAATTTATGATTATTCTTAATTTCTAAAATTATATATATTCTAATTAATATAACTTCTAAGTTTTCTAAATTTCCTTTATTTGAAATAATAACCTTAATAATTTATTTACAAGCTTTTTCGTAGAATATAATTTCTAATGACTAAATCTTCGCAATTTAAATGATTTATTAACATCATAATTAATTTAATTACAAACAAAATAAAACTTCTAAATATTAAAAATTTAATTTCAAGGCCTAAAATTTCATTTTTTGTTCTTATAAAAGATTTAAATTTTTGAAGGTTTATTTATTTATTTTTTTTCAAATTTTCAACTAATTCTAATAGCTAGATTTTTATCTTCGAATATTATTCTTCATCTATTATATAAGAATTTTTTCTAATTAATTTAAGATTTTATCAACAAAATTCTTTAAATTAGATTTTAGGAAAATGAACTTACTTTCAGGTTTCTAAACTTTTTGAACTTAAGCTAAATTATTATTTTATTATTATTTTTTTTTTAAAATTAATTTTAGTTGGAGATCACAAGATTTAACTAAATTAAAATAAATTTATTTTCATCCATTTCTTTGTCTTCTTCGCATGAATAACGCCCACGACGAACCTCTTTTTATTAAAGATTTCCTTTTGCTCCTGAACGCATCAACTGCTACGATCAGATCTAAATTTAACACCATAATCTTCATCTTCTACATTCTATCGTCACAATTCAAAACCCAAAACTGATGTGCTTCAATCCATGTGACGCACACCTGGATTTCACCCCCTTATGCATTCGTTCTTCCTCTAGTTCATGAATCACATGCATCAACAAGCCCAAAATCCAAATCTGAAAACCACTCTCAACAAATCACAACCAGCATATTGCTTGTTTTTTTTTTTTTGGGTTTTCCGTTTTCCACGGACAACAGTTGTGCTTCATTCTGCCTTTTCGTCTTTCAACTCGTAACAGCCCCATTTCATCTCCAAATCTTTGAATGCATCAAAAACACCTCAGATTTATTTCTTATTCGTTCATTTCGACTCAACATCAAAAAACTCCATTGTATCAGATTTTTGCAGCAGCTATAAAACGAGAATCTCTAAGTTTTTTTTGTTTTTTTTCTTTGTTCATCACGTTCCTCTTCCTTTTGCAGAAAAATGGACAGCAAATGGATCAAAACACATAAACCAACTCTATCTTTCACGAATCAACACACTAGCTGCCATTAATTTGTTCGTTCTTCACTAGAAACCAGCAAAATCTGAAGAACACCCCATCAAAACCCATATTTCGTGCCCCAATATAGCAGATGTAATCACAGATCGAATTCATCCTCACTCTTCTTTTCGGCTCAACTCAAATTTCCCCTCATCAAAACCCCAAATCCTTCTTTGCTCAAAATCACAAAAACCTAGATTTTGAACGTTCTTTATCCCCTGTTTTTTTTTCTTTTTGACACCCCAATCACGATTCATCCGGCTGCACCAACCAAAACCTTGTTTGCTCTCTGTTCCTCTTCATTTCGTCCTCAACCAGAAAAACCAGCAAGCTCCAATCACACCATCCCTTTCCCACTTTTTTTCTTCTTCTTCTTTCATCCTCTTTCAAATCTGGTAATCTCTTCTTCAATCAACACCAAAATCCCCGAATCAAAAATCCAGATTTTCGCTCCTCTTCTGGTCGATCATCCAAGCTAAAATTCCAAATCAAACAACCTCCTTTTTCATCTTCTTCTCTATTTGGATCGTAATAACCAAGTCAGAGATATTTTTTTTTATTGTTCGTCAAACATCTGAATTTTTCTTCATTCTTCATTCCAGAAATTTCTGATTCTTTTTTTTTTTATTATTTTTATTTTTTATCTTTCTTGTTGTTTGTTAAATTTCCAAAGCACATAATTTTTATTTCGCCTATTTATTATTATTTTTTTGGTTATTATATTTTTTTTGAGTAAAAACAGAGCATCCAATTTTTTTTAATTTTAAAATTTTTTCTCAATAACTAATCCTTCAACTAATAATCTCGTCAAATACAAAGTAATTCGATGTTAAATTTCATCTTCCAATGATAATTTCTTCAATCAATAATTAATTTGATGTTTAATTTCATTTTTTTTTCAAATACGTAAGTTTTATCATTTTATTTTATTTATTTATTTATTTCGATCAAATAATCTATTTTTCATTTTCGTTTCACTTGCGTCGTCGTGCATTTGATTTAGAATCATTCACATCATCATTCTCGTGCGAATAAGCTATAAAATAATTTATTTTTTGAAGTTTAATTTTTTTTAATCACTGCATAGATTTAAATAAAATAAGGTTTTAACTTATTTATTAATTTATTATTTTTTTTATTTTTTTTCAAATGATCTATTTTTGTTTTTACATCACTGTGCCATCGCACTTTCATGTTCAAATCACTCCTGTCGTCGTGCTCACGTCGGCGCGCTCGCACAAATAAGCTATAAAATAATTTATTTTCTAAAGTACAATTTTATTTTTATTTAAATAAAACCAGCCTCTAATTTGTTTAGTATTATTTTTTTCACGTATTTATAATTTGCAAAGCTCATAATATTATTATCTTTATTTTAATTTCTCATTTTTTTACGAAATAATATTTTATTCTATGTTCGCTCGTGACGTGGGGCGTTCGCAAAGTTTCGGGGTGTTACAATCTACCCCCTTGAATAAAATTTTGTCCTCGAAATTTGAGTCAAGTAAATTAGTGTTGTCAAGCGGTCCGTCTTTCCAGTGGTCCACTATGCTTTCGCTGCACTACTCTGTTTCTACTTATAGGGTACTTCCATCTTCAACCTTGAGTGAGTGTGTTCTTACCGATGCTCAGGAATACGTGTAAAACATGCATTCCAAGAATGATCGTTGGAGCCTTCGAGATCCGGGAATTAGAAGGAGATTATTCGACTAACAACAAAGAGTTTAAGTCACCACATTCGACATTGATCTTCAGGAGAACATTTGTTAAGTATTGATCATTAACCCTTATTGGAGTAATACATTGAGTCACATTATCAAAATCAGCTAGACCTTTCTTCATCCCCAGACTGTATATAGTAGATGTTTTCCTCTTTGGCATAAGACAAAAGATGAACTGGGATGTTCCAGGAAGCTTGGCTTGCATCTGTTCAAACATCCGCTCAACTCGGATAGAAGGAAGAGTTCTCCTACCCTGAGGTTTCTCTTCTAATATATCTAATGGTTGACTCAGGACAATTCTTTGGGCTCTTCACATTTCATAAGAGCTCGATCAACACTAATCAAATTCTAAGTTGATTTGTTTCAACCTTCCTATGAGAACCCAAAAGCTCAACCACTACACTTATTGTTCAATAACCTAACATAATCAATTTAAATTCCCAGCAAGTTTAAATCCCTTCCATTCTTCATAAATTTGTAGGCTCAAATCATTCTTCAATTTCTTCCTTCCCACCTATACCCTTTTGTGTTTCTCGTGCTAGGATGACTCTAGGTGCATAGTCTCTAAGTTCTCGGTTTGTCTTAATTGTCTAGGGGTTTATGCTTCTAAGTTGGCAGTATTTCGTCTGTTTCTAGGTAAAGGACTTTGGATCATAACACTTAAATAATCAAACTACTTATATAACAAACAGTCATCCAACAACCAAGCAATCAATACACGCTAGCATAATGCAATCCTGAAGCTTCCATCTGTGTTTCCAGGTCCGTGTGCCCCATCCCACACTCGCCCTTCCACACATACTTCTGCCCATAATTACATTACACCCAAACAATGGCGCAAGTGTCTCGATATCCATGACTGCAACTATCTCACCATTTTTAACTAGGCCCTTGGCTAAAAATAGGGTGACAGTGCACCCACAGACATGTTCTAAAGTTGACGCAAGACCCACCATACTGTACCGCTCCATCCCAGTACAATACAGTGCATACGAGTCTAGCCAAAAAAATCGATCACTCACCAAACATGGTCCGTCATTTTTCGAATCCAGGATTCCTCTGTACCCCCCAAATCTCTATGTACCCCATCCTACATAAGAGACCAGAGATACAAGCTCTTCCCAAACTCGGGTCCTGACCAAACAAGTGTGTGTTCCAACACGTTATCAGTCTCTAACCTATATCCTAAAAGCTTTTAATTTAATTATGATCCACTGTGCCTTTGAAGCAACACTTGGTCTCTACCTAGATCTATGGTTATGGTGTTCAACTCCATTGCAAATCTTGTTATGCCATAGTTCCCGAATCAGACTTGTTCCTGAGTAGAGATCAACCTTCAAGGACATCTTTCTGGAGTTGGGATCAAACTATCAGGGACAGTGCACCTTCTAAGAATGGCACCAACTGTCAAGAACAACTCTATAGGGCCAACCCATTGCGGCGCTCTTTCTAAAGAAGGCACCAACCATATGAGGCCACTAAAAAGGTCAACCATCAGGGGTACTTTTCCCAAGAAAGGCCACTAACCTTCAGGGTTACCTTTTTCAAGAAGAAGTCAACTATTGGGAACACTCTTTAGTGTTCAAGTCACATCTGTAATTAGTGACTCAAGTACTCTAGCATCACTTCATCTTTACCTAGATCTCTACCCATGCTACCCTTTCTCAAAATCGTATCCAAAAGAATTCATTTTTTTGGTGAAATCAAATCCGATAAAATTCATTTTCAGTGAAAATCAAAATCGATAAAATCTTCATTTCAGTGAAAATCATATCCGGTGAACTCAAATCTAGCCCAGTATATCATAATACTGAGCTCTGATACCATAATGGTAACACTCCAATTTTCGACCGGACCTCCGTTCACGTGTTACGTCACGTGTGGATCGTCGCCCATCGAAAATCAAGATGCTACTTGAAGTTTTCATTCTGTCAAAATCTTTTTCTTCAAAATTCAGCTCATAATAATTTGCTCTCAAGTCAATGTCTGTGTATATATTTAATATGTAGTTCATTATTATTGAGAGTCTGTATGATGGATGGGTGGTAAGGAAACCATTGTAAATATTTTGACTTAGACACTTTCACTATGACTACATTTAGGGGACTATATATAACCAACTTTTGGGTGAATCAAATTTTTGCTATAATTATTTGTGTTAGTTACTTTCGCATTTTCTTATGATTACTCTAACGGTGTTACATGTGGTGTTGTGGAATAAGTTAACAATGTTCTGGCGAGCTTGGCTTGCGAGTGGGTTTGTCAGGGTACTATGCTGGTCGGTTTATCCTTTTCCTTAGGGAAGGGGTCCCGACAGTACAAATCTCAAATCTCAACCATTCCTAAAAGATCAAGATCAAATTACCCTAAAATATTTCCTAAAGAGATGCACCATTTGTAAACCCTTGGGTCTATAACCATCATCTTCAATCTTAACTGTCCACATGAAGAACCATATTATGGGAACCCTAAAGACATCCTTAGCAGTTGGTACCCCTTCTCTAATAGAATTTCAAATTATTTTCATCCATGATTGATTGACTTGAATACCAAGAAAAATCTCCAAGATATTGTTTCATTCTATTTACCCCAAAAAGAAGAAACTGACTAAAACTTGAGAATCACCATTTTGGACGTCCCTACTTGCCTCCCAACTCTTCTTCACCATCATGGACGTTTTCCTCCATTAGAGAGCCTTCCACATACCTACAACTTCAAGGAGAACTTAGCAAAAGGAAGGCATGAAAGTATCCAACAAGTAGAGAACTTACTGACTAGTTTGAGGTGAGAAGTAGAGCCACAACCAACAAGGTTAAGTGGTAAGTATTGAGTTTTTGTAGCCGTATTTCCTCATCATTTTTCAACCAAGATAATAACTTTACTATGGGAAAACATGAACTAACCATTATCGATTGAAACAATATTAGGTTTTACGTCGGAGTGCATTTAGGATGTAAATGAGTAGTTTTTGGATCTAAGCAAAAGGTGTAACACTTTCCTAAACTTAGATGCAAGGAAAATAATTTAGGAAGATCTTAGGACACTCTATTCATGGTCGGCCAAGTGATGGATTGAATGTTACATCAACGACGATGATAGTGCACAAAAAAAAAAGGATATTGTAAATGTATACTTGTTGTCATACATAAGTAATATATTTGAGGACTTTTTTATGGCCATCATTGGTGACATTTTAGAATACTTACAACCACTGATATTAGTCAGTCCATATCTAAAGACCTTTAGGACTATCTTAGAGCATGATTAAGAATGTCAGAATCCTTTCCCTAGGGTGAAGGGCGAACCGATTGACATAGTATCCTAACAAACTCACTCGCAAGCTGAGCTCGCCAAAACACTATTAAGCCTCTTTCACACCCCGTACACAACATCAATAGAGATCACAAGAGCTACAAAAGTAGCTAAACAAATAATTGCAGTAGAAATTTAAGACAACCAAAAGTTAATTATATACAGTCCCCTAAATATAGCAATGGTGAAAGTGTTTAAGTCAAAATATTTGCAACTGTTTCCTTATCCCTTATGCATCATACTAACTCTCAAAATAATGAACTGCGTAGAGAACCTACCAAAATAATCCAAGAACACCGCCCTATGATATAACCACCTTCTTCCCTTTGTCCACTGTAACACCCCAACCCCCAAGACTTTCAATTTGAACTTTACCACAAGGCGGGTTGGGCCAATGTTACTTTACAAGTACACAACTTGACTTTCTATTCAATTATTTCATGCCTTGGTAGTATTTAAGAGTACATAAATCAAATTTAGGAATTTAATAAGGCACTAATGCAAGAGATGAAAGAACTTCATAAACTTTATTAATTGAATAAAGTTGAATACATAAATTAATGTTGAAGAAAAACTAGTACAGTGAAAAATTTAAAACTTGGGCAACATGCCCTTACATAGAAATTAGAAACTTTCTGAATAAAAAAAATAACTAATATTCATGGTCTTCATGCAAGTCAATTTTTTAAAAAAATAGAAGGAAGGGATGAGCACATAGCCCAATGGATCTTTTCAAACCACTAAATTACTAATTTAGAATTAATAACACATTTAAATTCAAACACTGTAAATCAATAGGCGTTTCAAACAATATTTTGTTTAAAGTTGTAAATTTGACTGAAAGGGTTTCAAAGTCCTTGATGTTCTTTATCAAAATAATTCCCTTGAGTGAAAAGATATTTCTTATGCCAAGTTTCATTGGACTTGGGGCCTAACCCATATTCCAAGTATTTTGGGACATCATCCATGTGAACTAATCGCATGTAAAGAACACCGACAGTAACCCTCATGTTGACATTGACAATCCATGGTTCTTAATGTCAACATCTTTCATTAAATTTCATAATCATAAATCATGAATAAATTACACTAATGAAAAATAAATAAAAATAATCTCAACATGTTTAACATATAAACATTCAAAATATGAAAGCAAACGCTTAGTATACATCTTGCTTTAAAACAAACCTAAACATGCATAACCTAAGCATGACATGGTTTCATGACATACATGCAAATCTGAATTTTTTTAAACCATGTTATCCAAACATAAATATGCATACTAAACTGAAATTAAACATGCATAAACATGGTATGAAACTAAATAAGTAGAATAGGGGTTTGAGAACTCACCTCCACCTCAAAAGTAAATTTTTTTTGCACACTTTTGAAATTCGGTAGAGCTCCGTTACTCCAAAACTTCTAAACACTCAAGAACTCTCAAGAATACTCAAGAACACTAAATTAAAACACTAAAACACTTAAGAATAGTTCAAGATTACGCAAGAAGTGAGGAAGTTGCCAAGAAGAATGCTAAAGAGTGTCAAGAGGGACTAGTATGCTCTTGCTCTAGGATGAAGAGAATGAGAGTACTAGATGTCCTTTATGTAGACTTTGGGGGAGTGAAAATTGATAACTTTGGGCATTTTTCATGTAGAAATTTTCTATTTTTATTAGGTCTTGGCAGTTCCAAATCAAACATTGGGTTTTAAGGTTTTTTATAGGGTTTTTGGTGTATTTTTTGCAATTTTTTCTTCTATTTTCAATTTTCTTTCGTTTTTTATTGGTTTTTCTTTCTATTATATGTATATATATATAATAAATATAATAAATATAATGTTATAAATTTACACTTATAAATCCTCATACATTCTATTATATATATATATATATATATGTATGTATATATATATACACTCCTATAATATGTGTAATATTTTAAAACTATACATTATATGATATTACATTAACACCCATTATACTAAACATATGTTATTTACTCATATATTATATAATATTATTTTTACAACCATAGCGAAAATATATTTTTATATACTTATATTTATCTAATATTCACATCTCATATTTATACATACCCATATATATGTATATATATATATGTTTCTATTATTTATTCTTGGATACCAAGGTTTTTTCAATTAATTTAATTTATTTCATACTTTAGAGTATACACAATTTATATCTAAAAATTTTATAAATTTCTCAAATAAAATATTTTATTTGAAATTTGTGCAAAATTCGTGGTATTACATCCACGGTAGAAAAAACTAAAATGTTAGAATAGTGAGCCAATTTGTCTATAGTGGTTTAATGAGTAATGCAATCTAACCTATATCTTATGATAAGAATTCCATAAAATAATGTTATGTATGCATGAATAAATAATATTATCCGAGTAAATGAAATAGTTAATGAATTTTAAATCTACAATGCAATTGTGCACCTTCTATTTTGAAAATGATTTTAATGATTAAAACACATGCTGAGGTTCTCATTAGCCTCTAAGGCAATAATTAATCCACTTGAGCGGCCTTACCAAATAGTTGGGCATATTCTCATACAACATTATAAGGATCCGCTAGCACATACCTCATATATGGCAGCCTCAAATCCTTAGTACGTGGGCCAATTGAAGACTCACACCGAATGTACTTCCAGGTATAATGACATTTGGTCCTCAAGCTCAACCATATCTAAAACCCTAACCTGTACCATCAAACATCAAGATTTGGTGCACATTTTCATTTAAAACCTTTTTAAAGATTGTAAATGCATTGTAATATGTAATAACATTTTATTTATGAATAAAATAACAAGTTTAAGTGATAAATTAAAAAATACTATCACAAGGATGCTTAGCTCTTGGTGCTTGTCCCGTGATCTGTCGCGTCCCACTAACATTTGATCCTGTGTAATCAACGTGTTTCTTAACATCTACTTGAAACTTGGCTCAAATCTAACTTTATGGTTGTTAGTTAATTAAAGGATTGAATTGGTCAATTGTGGTCCATTTATTGTTTTGGTCAATTTTTTTGGTTAATACAGTCAACTCTAATCAAGCCTAACACTCGCTGACCTGTATGATTCACAGGGTCAACGTGCAAGGTCAATTGGTGCCATTAAGCCCCTAATATTGATCCAAAATACCAAAAAAGCCTATAAAATCGTCACGTGTCCCACTTTTGGTATAAAATAACCAACTTTTTCATAAATATGACAGTTTCATACAGTAAATAGGAAAAATTTAATTATTTCCTATGTTACGCATTTTTCTCAGTAAATATTTCATAATGTTATACAACATTGTATATAAACATTATATAACATTTCCTATTGTTTAACATTATATCATATGATATATATTTTTTTCATTTTTTATTTATTAATCCTCGAATTGAATAAATACAAATTTAATATATCAGTTGACCTCAAAAAAATCTTAATTTTAGTGTCATTGAGTTCAAAATTTCATTCTAAACATTTTAGTACCTGCCAACTAAAATTTCAGGGTTAATAGGCATACCCTCTATTTGTTGACTTTTAATTACCATATAAATTTTTAGAGTGTATATGGGTACAAATAAACCATATATCTATGTTTTACTTGTTGATCTGAACACAATGATATATATATATTGTGTAGTTTTATCCCTAGTAAAAATACACCATAGTTTTAGGTTACACAATAGACTAACATTTCTGTTGAAAATTACACTAAAAAAATTGTAATTCACAACTTCTATAACTATTTTGAATTGAAAAGAGACAAAAATAATATATTGAAAGTAACAAATCTTCAAGAAAATGTCAACTTTTTTGTTTGTCCTTTTCTTTCCTTTTCTTCTCTTTTTTCTGTCTTCTTTCATTCTGCTCCTCTTCCTCTCTATTTCGTTTTTTCCTTTCTCTGCCAGTTCGATATGTGGGTGAATGGTGAACATGAGGCAATTTTAGCACATTTATATATATACTTGCCTTAATTGTAGGTCCCATGCATTAATGAGGAGATGATGTTCTTCTTTCTCCTTCTTAGGGCATCTTCAACGGGCGCTCAATGAGCGCCAAGCTGGTGCCCATTGAGCGCCCGAAGGTGCCAAATCACTTTTAAAAAAAAGGCTTTAAGGGTGTTGAGCGCTCGGTCTTCACCGAGCGCTCAACACCCTCTACAGCGCATTTAATGCGCTGCAATAATTTTTTTTTATTTTTTATTTTAATACATTGCTGACTCAACGCTGAGCGGGCGTTTAATATCCTCTACGCTTGCTCAAGCGTTGAAGATGCCCTTATCACCACCCACCACCCACGTAGGTAGCTTATCCACTCAATTAGTTCATCTCCTCATTAATGCATGGGACCCACAATTAAGGCAAGTATATATATGTGCTAAAATTGCCTCATGTTCACCATTCACCCACATATCGATTCTTATCTCCACCCACCACCCACATAGGTAGCTTATCCACTCAATTATATATATATATAACAACCTTATTTATCTTCTTATTGCTCTCATCCTCCACCTTATACACAATATCCACTTAATACATATATTAATATATATACATATATATTCTTATATATATTTATATATCTCTCTATGTACATATACATAGATAAACTAATTCATTTTATTAAATCATTTGTTCACCATTCACCCACATATCGATTCTTATCTCCACCCACCACCCACATAGGTAGCTTATCCACTCAATTATATATATATATATATATATAACAACCTTATTTATCTTCTTATTGCTCTCATCCTCCACCTTATACACAATATCCACTTAATACATATATTAATATATATACATATATATTCTTATATATATTTATATATCTCTCTATGTACATATACATAGATAAACTAATTCATTTTATTAAATCATTTCATTTCATTTTTCTAACTAAACTCTCACTATGAATATTAATTTTATTCATTTATTTTTTATTTAATACACTCATTAATTAATACAATTACCATAAAAATATGAATTTCTATTTATAATTCATTAATTCATACATAAAAATATATGTCAAATCCATCGACTTAATCTCCAAAAATATAAGTCGTTACAGTCTCCCCTCCTTAGAACAATGTCGTCCTCAAAATTTACTAAGATAATAAAAGATCAAGGAGCAACTCTCATAATCTCAGGGAAGTGACTCGTAATGTAATCCTCTTGCTCCCATGTGTCATACTCGACACCATGAAATTGCCAACGTACATGTACCATTGGTATCTCCTTGTGCAGTTTCTCCATGACTCGATCAATGATAGCTACCAGAGCCTCATCATATGTACGATCCTAATGCATTTCAATATGTATCCAAGCCATAACATGCTAGGGATCGAGATAATACTTCCTCAACATTGACACATGAAACACATTGTGTACTCCTGCTAACAAAGGCAGCAATGCTAATCGGTATGCCCCAAGACCTATTATCTTGAGGTTCTCAAAAGGTCCAACATATTGCATAGTGAGTTTCCTTAAAATTTCAAACTAAGTTTGCCCCTTCCGAGGGAAAATTCGAAGGAGTATATGATCACCAACATCAAACTCAAGGATCTTCCTTCAGTTATCTGCATAACTCTTCTGTCGATCTTGAGCTATCGTTATGTTCTAACAGATCTATTGAATTTTCTCATTTTGCTCTTGTACAAAAGTAGGACACAAAATTGTTATGTTACCAACCTCGGCCCAACAAGTTGGCGATCGGCAAGGTCGACTATGTAATGCCTCAAATGGTGCCATGCCGATACTCGTCTAGTAGCTGTTATTATATGCAAACTCACGCAATGCCAAATAATACTCCTAGCTACCACCAAAATCAAGAACACATACACAAAACATATCCTCCAAAATCTAGATCACTCTCTCAGACTGGCTATTATTAGTCTATGGATGGAAGGCTTCAGTCAACTTTACTCTGGTCTTCCACTGATTCTACAAGCTCTGCCAAAAATGGGATGTAAACTGAACATCTCTATCAGATAAAATAGACACTAGGACCCCATGTCATCTCATGAGCTCACGGATATACAATTGACTCAACCTCTCACCCAAATCTTTAGTATGAACTAGGGGAAAATGAGCAAACTTACGTAGTTTGTCCACAATAACCCAAATAGTATCATGTCTCCATTGAGTTCGGGGTAACCCCATCACAAAGTCTATGGTAATGTGCTCCCATTTCCACTCAAGAAAAGCCAAGGGCTATAGTAAACCATTGGGTCTCTAGTGCTCAGCCTTAACTTGTTGACATGTGTCAGATCTTTGCACAAAGGCTGCTATGTCTAGTTTTATCCCTAACCACAATAAATACGTTGAACATCCTGATACATCTTATTGGTACCTAGATGAATGATATACCTCGAGCGATGCAGCTCTGTTAGCACTCCCTGTCTTAAGCAAGGGTCATCTGGTACCCACAATCGTCCCCTGAACCTTAGTGCACCACATTGTCAATCGACCACTCTACACGCGAAGTGTCATCTGCCCACTCTAGAATATCATATAATCAATGTTATGAGGCCGTAACCTATGATTTCAGCAAGCAACACTGGCTGGGCTCTCATCTGTGCACTTACTCTAGTCTCAGTCGAAGTATCGTGGATATTTATCACTATCACATAATTAATCATTCTCCAGTCCTAAGATATATGTTGTAATACCTCAAAGAATTAAGAAGAATAGGGATGATAAAAAAGAGGAACCACGCGATTACCGCAATACCCAAAATTAGTACCATGGTAATGTGGCGTGAAAATGAAAATAAACAAGTTCGCGTAGATACCGCGGTACTAGCATGGAGTACTACGGTACTGGCGTGGAGTACTATGGCACTATGATGGAAAACATGAAATTTTGATGGTGATATGGTACCCCGATACCGAGAATGGGATACTGCGATAGTGTAATTACAAAACTTAAAATTTGGGTGCAAATGTGATACCGTGGTCCTAGGATGTAGTATGATGATTAAAAATGATCCCGATACCGTAGTACTACGATACGATATTGTAGTACTGCGATTAGAAATAAAAAATGGAAGTTCTAGGGCATTATGTTTTCTTTATATATACATATAGAACCCTAATTGCACAAACACAGTCCACAGAATAACCTTAATTGCACAAGCTCATCTCGCAGCCGCTCACCTACTCGCAAAACTGATACCAACAGCTTACTCGCAAGTTCTTCTCCTCCCACACGCCCCTAAGTCTAGTCCAATACGTTATAAGCCCTCTTAATGACCTCACAAACACCATTTGAAGAGGAGCTACACAAGTTCGGGAGGAGTTAGACCGAGGCACCTTCAAAAAATGATTTTAGGCGAGGTAATACTCTGTTTCACTCAGAAATCATGATTTTGATCACTATTTATACACCACCTAAATTCACACATGTTCCTTCGACTGTCATAGAATTCCAGAACCATTTTAATCATTTTCGAGAGACATATAAGAAGAGAAGCAGACAACAAGAGGTATAATGCTTTCCCACTCTAGATTAATCGTGTTTTGAATTCTAAGTTGGTGTGATGAAACCCCTCGTGCAAGGGGAAATGAGAAACCCATGCACGAAGGTGCAGATTTTGGAACATTGTGAAAACTGTGGTATTGAAAGTGGTAACACAGTTAACCCTCACCCATGTTTAAGCACTCGTGCACACAGAGCGATATGATGTTTTTTTTACTAAGATACTTAAGGATAGAACACATGATAATCACCCAATTTTGGCATATCACACGAACCATACACTATAATTATTAGGAGATCATTAGAAATCGATTGTCTACTAATACATGTGTTGCAAACACTAAGAAATCATGATATTAAATCATTAATGTAGCACCTCGACCCTTGAGGCTTTCAATTGGACTTAACCATAAGGCAGGTCGGGTTGGTATTACATTTACAAGTACACAACTTGACATTCTAGTTCTTTATCCCAAGCCTTATTTATTTAAGTAACATATACCAAGGCAATCGCGTAAGAGATAAAAGAAAACTTTCTAATTATTTATTCAATTTAATAAAAGAGAGTACATAACTTCAATTTAAATCAAAAGAAACTATTACAGCGAAATTAATTCAAAATTTAGGCAACATGCCTTTACATTGAAAGAAATTGAAAACTTTCTAAAAGCTAGCATTCTAGGTCTTTAACATGCATCATCATGTGTTTAATTTCCTAAAAAGATAAGAGAGGAAGGGTGAGCACATATTCCAGTAAATCTTTTTCAAACAACCAAATTACTAATTTAGATTAACAACACGCTCAAATTCAAGCACTTGTAAATCATTAGGCTTTTAAAACAATATTTTGTTTACAGTTATAACTTTAACTGAAAGGGTTTCAAGGCCATTGATGTTCTTCATCAAAACACCTCCCTAATGCATTCCTTATGCCAAGTTTCATTGGATTTAGGGCCTAACCCACATTCCAAATATTTTGGGACATCATTCATGTGAACTAATCACATGTAAAGAACACCCACATTAATCCTCATGTTCACTGTGATAGTACGTGGTTTTTAATCTCAACATCTTTTATTAAATCTCATACTCACGAAACATAAATAATATATGCTCATAAAAAATTATTTCAGCATGTTCAACACATAAACATTCAAAGCATGAAAACGAACACATAGTATGCAGCATATTTTAAAATAAACCTAAATATGCATAATCTAAGCATGACATGCTATCACGATCAACTAGCATGATATACATGCAAGTCTGAAATTTAAATCATGCTCTTTAAACCTAAATATACATTCCAAACTAAAATCAAGCATACACAAACATGGTATTAAACTAAACAAGTAAAATAGAGGTTTGTAAAGTCACTTCCACCTTAATTTAAAGATCATTGAAATTCTGGCAGAGTTTCTCCTCTTCAACATGTCTAACACTTAAAGACAACCCAAGAACACTCAATTAAACACCAAAGTACTCAAAAATAATTCAAGATCACTCAAAAACTAAGGAGATTGCTAAGAAGAAGGCTAGTGTAATACCTCAGAATTTTGTCAAATAATCAAATAAATTAATTTCAAAATTCTTTTGAGTGCAAATTGTGAGATAACACATGAAAAATAAAATAAATTAGAGTTATAGTGAAAATTAAACA
>JAJIYU010009718.1:0-16730 GCA_030144865.1 Tinospora cordifolia | reverse complement strand
CCCAAATTTTGTGAATCTGAAGCCAAAATCCAGAAATCCAAGTGCAAATCTAAAACCCAAATTTAATTCTTCAGCCAAATCTGAAACCAAGAGAGAAGTTAAGAAAATTCAGTGTTTCTGAGTCCAAAATCTGTTATATAGGTTGGTGGAAGAGTTGAAGATCAAGAAGAGGAGTTCAGTTGCTTTCTAACTTGTGCTGCAGATGGATCTGGAGAGTGACAGAGATGAGAATCTGAAGCCAAAATCCTGAAACCCAAGTGCAAATCTAAAACCCAAATTTAATTCTTCGGCCAAATCTGAAACCAAGAGAGAAGTTAAGAAAATTCAGTGTTTCTGAGTCCAAAATCTGTTAAATAGGTTGGTGGAAGAGTTGAAGATCAAGAAGAGTTCAGTTGCGTTCTAACTTGTGCTGCAGATGGACTGGAGAATGACAGAGATGAGAATCTGAAGCCAAAATCCTGAAACCCAAGTGCAAATCTAAAACCCAAATTTTAATTCTTTGGCCAAATCTGAAACCCAGAGAGACGTTAAAAAAAAGGTCTTGAGTCCAAAATATGTTAAATAGGTTGGTGGAAGAGTTGAAGATCAAGAAGAATTCAAGTTGCGTTCTAACTTCATGTTGCAGATAGAGCTGGTGAGCGACAGAGAAGGAGAGCAAGTCGCAGACAGAGATTTGCAGACAAAGAGTTTGAGTTGGAGACGGAGAGTTTGAGTGAGCTGGAGACCAGTTGCGAGCGACAGAATCGATGGACAATTTTGGAATTTAGAAAAAAATCGCCGATTTCTCCCTCTACCCGCAATAGAGCCCGTGAAAAAAGTCAAAAATTTTTGCTTTTTCTAGTAGAGGAATAACCCCTTTTTCTTTTATCATCTATTTTTTTTAGTAATTATATAAAAAATTAACAAACATTCTAAATATATTAAGTGCTATTTTATTTAGAACTAAAAATAATTTAGAGGGTAAATTAGAGTTAACAAACGCTAATGGAGCCACTCTCCTTGTATTTTTATGCAATAAAATAAAAGATTAAAAAAAAAGCCAAATTGTAAAACACCAAAGGAAAAAGAAAAAATGCCACCTAGTGAGGGAAAAGCCTTAGATTCGTCGTCCGTCTATCACCATCCATCATGACTATCGCCGTCCATCACGACCATCGCCGTCTGTCACTGTCGCCATTGCCGTCGCTGGTCAGCCTATTGCAGTCTTCAGTGCCTTTGCTTTCACCATCTTGCTCTCTTCAACAGTTTGTGTCCAACTAAGGTTAGATTTAATTATTATTTCTTTATTATTTATGGTGAATGTTTGATTTATTTATTATTGAATGTTATTTAGTGTTAATCCAGTTTGTTTTCAATGTATTTTCAATAAAAAATGGGAGTTTTTATTAACTATGAAAAAATTAATTTTAATTGATAAAATTGATTAGTTTATAAAAAGTGATTGCTTGTAAAAATTAATTTGGTTTCAAATAAAATTAGTTTTTTTGTGAAATTATTTGTAAAGAAATTGAAATTCATAAATTTTACTTACAATAATTTATATTTTTTGTAAAATAATTTTTGAATAATAATGGAACAAAATATTGTTTAATAGGTCAATACTTTAACATATATTATCAATTATTTTATAATTAATATAATTAAGAAGTGATTACAATAGTATTGCATTGTATAAAATAAAATGAATTTTTTGTAAAATTAGTTGTAAAGAATTTGGAATTTATAAATTTGACTTAAAATAATTTATATTTTTTTCTAAAATAGCTTTTGAAGAATAATGGAACAAAATATTATTTAATAGGTCAATACTTTAACACATATTATAAATGCTTTCATAATTAATATAATTAAGAAGTAATTACAAATTGTAATGCATTATATAAAATAAAATGAATTTTTTTGTAAACTTAGTTGTAAAGAAATTGGAATTTATAAATTTGACTTAGAATAATTTATATTTTTTGTAGAATAATTTTTGAAGAATACTAGAACAAAATATTGTTTACTAGGTTAATAATTTAACATATATTATCAATATTTTTATGATTAATATAATTAAAAGTGATTAGAACTAGTAATGCATTATACAAAATAAAACAAATTTGTTTGTACAATTGAATGGAATATAGAAATTTAAAAAATATATATGTTTTTGAAAATTTATTTACATTATAAAATTTAAATTAGAATGTTTTGTAGTTTACTATTTTTCTACTGATTTAGATAATTTACGATGATGTGTTTGAATTTATTGTGATGATTTTGCATGTCAACTGAGATAGAAGACAAATTTATTTCAGTGATATGTTATACTAATGAAAAAATAGTATCCAACACCCAAGGTGTACCATATGATAGTCTGCCGATTTGCATTGTAAGAGTCTTATCTAGCGTTAGATTTAAAGAGTTCGAAGAAACCATTCGAAATATACTACAAATATCTTATAGAACAAGAATCAGCAGACATATAGATATCATTTGCTTTTTAGGGTTGGAAATATAAACTTTACAAGTTTTTCAATTACAAATAATGAAAGCTTAACACATATATTTGTTTTGTTGCGAGAGATTCCACCACCTAATAATATGGAGATTTATGTTGATATTATCGGTGGGTCTCCATCTGAGGACCATGCAAAATATTTTTCAAGGCATGAAAATTATGTTGTATCACAATGATCACTAGAGAATATTGGTCCAAGTACAATGTCACCTATTGCTCCTGTGACAAGTTTATATGATGACGATTGTAATTTCGACGATGATGGTGATCATGATAACGATGATGATTACGATGGACAAAGCAGTGATGATTTTGAAGGTGATAGTGATAATGATGAAGCACAAGAGAAGTATAATCATGTTCATTTTGGGCATACATTAATGAGGATATAATAGATCAAGATGGGTCCATATATCCACTAATGGTACAAGAAGACGAACACTTTGAGTTAAGCATGGAGGACGATGAATCACATGACACTCCATTGTATCATGCTGATGGTACACCCCAACATATCATGTCCAGATATGAGGTTCCATCACCAAACTTCATGAAAGCGATGACGTCTATGTCAGATGACTATAATTGTGTAACTTTGGGTTGAAACAAGTGACACGACCTCTACAAAAGGCTCACATTTTCTAGTAAAGATGTAACACCCCAGCTCTCGAACCTTTAACATTCGTTATAGGCGACGTATTTGTTTCGCAGCTTGAGACATAATTACATTTGTATGTAGTCACTTTTGCTTCTATTCCAAAACCGAGATATTATTATTTCTCGTATCCATTATCTTATCTTCTAGTCGCATCAGACCATATCCCAATGTACAAAAGTACATAAATAAACTGGCTTAAAAACATATTAACAATAACCTTGGAATCATATAATAACAAAAAAAGGTTTCAGTTTACTATTAAAATTGAGAACAAATTTTTGGGCCCCATGGCCAAGTTTCAACAGCTAATATCTGGCCCAACGGGCCACCTCTAACTAATAAACAAAGCTAAACATAGTGGGTCACATGCCTTATAATAGGAAAATGGAAAATAAAGTTTATTTTCTACAATGTCCTCAACTGAGAAGCATACTACTATTGATGATTATTTTCACATTACTTGTCAGTTCAAGTATCTTCAATGGTTATCTGAAAAAGAGTGAGTGAGATGAGCTCAAGAGCCAAGTGGATCATACAAAGTACATCTCAAGCATTGTTAGAGTCAAAATATAAAACATTATTTGATTCAACAGTTCAATTATTTTAAGTTGACATTAAGACCAAAAGGATGTTCCTCAATATCCCCCTATTAGGCCCAAAATACCGAAAGTAATGCTCACAGACCAGTTACCTATTCATGACCCTATCAAGGAATGAAGTCTTAACTCGACTATCAGTCTCATCTTACCATTGCCACAGTAGCATTAATAACCGCCTTGAGTTGGGAACACCAACAATGACATTAGACCAATGCCACAGTGTCAGCATTACCGCGCCAGTACGTGGTTACATATCTTAATTATCTTTATTTAGTAACCACTAGTATACTCAAAGTATCATTACATATATTAGTACTTGATATTTATGAATCACACAACATGTTATTAACATTATAAAAAATAAGGAATCATCCTAACAACTGTCAAACATATCCTTAGCATGCTTCTAAACATTCAATAAAAGTAAACAACCAATCATGCTTCATATTTAGAACTAAAATAATACTAAAGCGTATGTGTATTCATCCCCACCTTTGACGCTTAAATCTTTTTGATCTTAGCATTTCAAGCCTTCTCAAGTCTTCAACCTTCTTTTTTCACTCAAGGATAAAGCAAGAAGACCCTTTTTCTCTTGAGCTAGAAGATTACTAAGAAGAAAAATAAAGAAGAGAAGAATAAGGAGACTATCTTTCTCTTGAGAATGGAGAAGAGAAGAATGAGATGGGATGATTTGAGGGGAAGAGAAGGGTGTTATTTATAAGCATTATTAGTTAATTACTTTATTCCACTATTCATATTTTAATATACCCCACCACCCTACTACTCATATTTTAATATATCCCACTACCCTTGTAACACCCTGACCCCCGCTCCGGGAGCCATCCACCACCATGCGTCATGTCGGGCCCAGTGTTGAGATTTGCGCTCCCCTTTGGCTATTATGCCATGCGTGCTGGATAAATCGCATCACTCCTCGAATGCCGAAAATCGAGATCATCACTAACCTTTCCTCAATCCATGAATTGCTTGTCCATCCTTTCTACTAATCTCAATGGAGTAAAATAAAAAAACCATTTTATACAACTGTTCAACTAACAGTAATTTATATCAAAATACGTCACCAGATTTTCACAAAAATTACTCACAATAAATCAAGATACTACAGTGGAATCAACTATCAAAATACACAGCCAATGCTGTAAAATTTAGATATAGTAGAAAAATATATACTTCCTTTGCAGCTGAAACATTTCTTCAAAAACTTATAAAAAATTCACAGTTCAAAACAAATATAGTGTTTCAAAATTTATATAGCAAATGTAAAGTAAAACGAACGACATGCCCCAATTTTCTTCATAAGTACATAAATAATAAAACATTTTAAAACCAAAAGAGACTCAAAGTCAAATCGTAATCTCTCAGTAAGGCTACCTTACCTCCTCCAGTCCATCAGTATACTCTACCTCTACGAGTACCTATAAAAGAAAATGTGGTGAGCTTGAAATCCCTAGTGGATCATTCCTGCATATCACTAGCATTATATAAATCACAAACCAAAACATGCACACACTTTCATGATATTAATCGTTTCAAATATTCATTTGTTTTGTTGTACTCTAAGACCGAAAGATATCTTCTCTTGGTGTTCCTCAGTGTCGCAAAATTGATCCTGGTCGGTAACGCCACGAGTTACGCTACCGTTTACGACCCTGACACACATCCAAGAATAGGTGCAATGGTGTATGACCATTGCTTACCCATCCAAGGAACCCTTAGCCGTCACAGGCAGCTCCATTAAGAACACCGACGATGGGATTTGGAAGATGTCGTACGGCAATATGGCCACGTCCACGAGTTGTCGACAGATGCCACCATCGCCTCGGTACGTGGAATTTTAAGTCTTAATTTTATCTTCTTTAGTTTTCAATAGATTTCATTCCATACCATGTCATCATGCCAAGCATCTAAATCATGTAACAAGTAATAGAAATAACTAGACATTATGTTTCATATTCAATCAAATACTGGAAGTATATAACCGGACATTATGCTTCACATTTAATCAAATACTTAAAGTATATAACCAGACATTATGCTCAATTTAAGTCAAAGCATTCAAGAATTATACACATCCTAGCATGCATCTAACATCCTAGGCTACACAAACGTCATACTTTGAACTTTAAGTCCACATAATACTAATGAACAAGAGAATCCCACCCACTTTTATATGCCGGATGACCCTTGCGCCACTCCTTGATACTCACTATTTGTCAATCTAAAATCAACATTCATAAATTCAATTCTCCAAATCACTAAACCCCCAACTACGATAAAAAATCACAATTCATATCCATTCTATCTCGTCCATATCAAATTCCTTATATAAGGGTCCCAAATATTCAGATTTCTCATTTCACCACATTAGCATACAAAACTATATTCATTTTTTTTTTCAAATTCAAAATAGAACAACTTTAATTCTGACTGTTACCTCAAACGTTGAGTGGATCGAGTTTTATCGTTACCCAAAATATTTTGCCCCCAAATCGCCCAGATTCAATCAAATTTTGTTAGATCCTTCAAAAATTGCAAATGAACAGTCAAAACCTTCATAATTTAGTTCATAATTATTAATTTAATAATTTAGAAGCAAGATCTAAGCTCACCTCACTTCGAATTGTTCAGTGTGACAAACCCCCAAATCGCCTAATCGCACAGTCAATTCTGCAATTTTGATGTTGTTAGCCTATGAGAATTGATTTGAACGAGTTTAAGGCTTTAGAATCTTACCTTAAATGCTTAGAATTGCTCTAGATCCGATCTGGATCATTTTAATTGTCCTTGGGCAAAAATCGAATCTTTGGTGACAAAAAACGAATGCCCGAAATGTGATTTGTGATTCCTCTTTCATTTTTTTTTTGTGATTTTTTGACTTGCATGAACAGTACCTGCAATCACATGAACAATACCCATGGGTACTGTTCACGAAGGTTTTTTTTTCCAGTTCCCTCTTTTTTTCTGAAATTAGTTCAAAAAGGCCTTCTAATATAACCTTTTTGTTTTTCGATATTTTCGCAACTTAAACTGACGTAATTAATTTTATTTCTTTAATAAATATTATAATAAACATTTAAATCTTGTTTTGGAACATTTTATATTTATTAAGTATTTTTTAAAATTTATTTTTGATGTGTATGCATTGAAACATTTAGGGTTATTATTATTTATTTCTTTCTTTAGATTATACACACACACACACACACACACACACATATATATATATATATATATATAATAAAACCTTTATTTTATTTCTTGATTGATACATTATAGTTTATTATTATTTTTTTCTCTTTTTCGACATGCACACTTTTAACACTCACGGGTTATTACAACCCTATTCTACTACTCATATTTCAATATATCCAACCACTCTACTACTCATATTTTAATATATCGCACCACCCTATTTCACTACTCATATTATAATTTGTTTGATTTTATTTTTGTGGAATTACTTATGGGATAATTAAGATAGCGATAATTTTTTTTTACTTTTCATATAAATTTGTCGTTCTACCCCTAAAGGGAAAAATACCATTCTACCCTTAAATATTTAATGTGTTTTTACAATTTAATAAACCCTTTTCTATATTCTTAATATTCAAAAATTTTCTAGGGTGTTACAATTTACCTCCCATAAAAGAAATTTCGTTGTCAAAATTTGTACTTACTCATTTCAATGTTGTCTGGTAAGGTATTTTTAGTGAAGAGGTCTAAATATTTGTTTTTCATCTTGCTTTCCAGCTCCCTACTCCATGATACTTCCAAAGAACTTTGACTAAGGGAATGTCTTTCATTCTCAAGTTTTGTACCTTGTGGTTGAGGATCCTAACTGTTACTTCTTCATACGTGACATCGTCTTGGATGTCTATCTCCTCCCAATGGATTATGTAAGAGGGGTCGGGTTCATACTTCCTCAACATTGACAAATGGAACACGTTGTGAACTGATGACATTTTGTTTGGTAGATCTAACTCGTAGATGCATTCACCAATTCTTCTTAGTATTTCAAATAAACCAATAAATCTGGGTGATAACTTTTCTTTGTATCCAAACATCTTGATTCCTTTTTGAGGGCTTATCCTCAAGAACACTCTATAACTTGCCTAGAACTAAAAGGGCTTTCTTCTATTATCAGCTTAACTCTTTTGTCTACTCTATGCTATGAACAATCTCTTTTGTATCTATTTTACTTGATTGTCATCTCATCCATTAGATCGGGCCTAGTAAGCACGTGGTCCTCAAGTTCAATCCAATAGGTTGGTGATCTGTAGGGCCTTTAATAGAGAGCTTCATACGAAGCCATTTTTATACTTGCCCGATAACTATTGTTATAGGCAAACTTCGCCAGGTGTAGGTACTTGCTCTAGTTTCCCTTAAAATTAAGGTTGCAAGACCTAAAAATGTCTTTTGGTGTCTGAATGACTCTTTCAAACTGACCATCATTTTGAGGATGGAAAGCGATGCTCATGGAGAGTCTGGTGCCCAACTCCTTCTCTAGACTCTGCCAAAACTGTGATATGAATCGAGAGTCTTTTTCTGACACTATGGTTTTACGCACACCATAAAGTCGTAATATCTCCTTCACATAGAGTTCTCCCAGCTTACTAACTTGGTCTATGGATCTAACAGACAAGAAATGTGCTACCTTAATGAGATGATTCACAATTACCCGCATAGTATCTTCTCCTATCTGATTCTGGGGTAATCTGGTGACAAAGTCCATGGCAATGTTATCTCACTTCCATTTAGGGATTGAAAGTGGCTGTAACATTCTGGTGGTCTTTTTGTGCTCAGCCTTCACTTACTGACAGATTAAGCATTTAGAGACATACTTGGCTATGTCTTTTTTTCATTTCTTGCCACCAATAGGTCTTTTTGAGGTTTTGATACATCTTGTCACCACTTGGATGCATCACATACTTGGTCTAATGGGCTTCATCTAATATTGTTTGCTTACTTTGTCCATTCTGAGGCACACAAATTTTATCTTCAAGCCTTAAAGTATTTTCACCATCTAACCTGAATTCAATACACTTTCTTTATTCAACTCCTTCTATCAGACTTATGAGCAACTTATCTTGCATTTGTTCATCCTTGAATTGGTGTAGAAGATCTGGATGGCAAGTCATGTTATAAAGATAAGCCTGCTTATTCACACCTCAATTATAATCCTCAATTAACTGATACATTTGACCCTTTTTCTTGTTCCGTTTATTGAATTTTCTACTCAAGGCATCAGCCACTACATTGGCCTTCCCTAGATGGTAGTGTAGTTGAAAATCATAGTCCTTAAGGAACTTCATCCAACTTCGTTGCCTAAGGTTTAATTCTTTTTAGGTATAGATGTATTTCAAACTCTTGTGATCTAAAAATAGATCAAAATTCTCACTATAGAGGTAATATCTCCAAACCTTTAGGGCAAATGCAATAGCGGCCAATTCTAAGTCGTGGATTGGGTAATTTTGTTTATAGATCTTAAGTTGTCTTGAGAAATATGTAACAACTTTTCCTTCTTATGTCAAGACAACACCCAATCTGTTCTATGAGGCATCTGTATGTAGAATATATTCAACACTATGGGTACGAGTAACTAAGATGGGGGGCAAAGTCAATCTCCTTTTCAATTCTTAGAATGATTGTTCACACTTCTTATCCTAATTGAACTTAACCCCCTTTCTAGTTAGCTTGGTCATGGGTTCGATCAACTTGGAGAAGTCTGGGATGAATCTTTGATAATATCCAGTCAGGTCTAAGAAACTTTTAATCTTCATAACTATTTTGGGTTGCTTCCAATCTATGACAGCTTCTACCTTATCGGGGTCTATAGAGATGCCTTCAACCGATACTACATGGCCAAGGAACTTGACCTTATTCATAAAGAATTCACACTTGCTAAATTTGGCATACAACTGGTTTTTTCTAAAGGTCTCCAACACAATCCTCAAGTGCTTTAAGTTTTCGTCTTTTGACATAGAGTATATTAGGATGTCATCTACAAATACTTCTACAAATCGTTTAAGGTATTGCCTAAACTCTTGGCTCATCATATTCACAAATGTAGTTGGTGCGTTAGTTACATCAAACGACATCATTGTGAACTCAAAGTGTTTGTATTGAGTCCTAAAGGTTGTCTCATGCATATCTAACTCTCGAATTCTCAACTGATGATATCCTAACCTAAGACCAATCTTAGAGAAATGGGTGGCTCCCCTCAATTGATCAAACAAGTCATCTATCCTTGGCAAGAGATACTTATTTTTTATTGTTGCTCAATTTAACTTTTGATAATTGACGCACAACGTCATAGATCAATTTTTTTTGACGAATAATATTGGAGTTCCCCATGGTGATTCACTAAGTCGAATGAGTCCCTTTCCACGGAGTTCATCCAACTGTGTCTTCAGTTCAATCAACTCCACTAGTGCCATTTTATAGGGATGAATGGCTATAGGATTGGTGCTTGGATGTAGTTCAATCTTGAACTCTACCTCTCTGTGTGGTGGTAGTTCAAGTAAATCATCTAGGAATACATTTTCATATTACCATACTACGGGTATCTCTGAAATCTTCTTAAGTTCTCCATATCCAGTATCTTCCTCTAGCAATTATTTAATGTCCTCACGCTCTTTTAGATAGTGTGACATGGCTGTCATAGGACTCTGGGGTAGTCTCTACATATCCCCATTGACTTTCACTAACTTTCCAGATGGTAGAGTCAATGTAACTCTCTATCTTAGGCAATCGATCTACGCCTAGTGTTGAGTTAACCAATCCATACCCAATATCACATCATACCCTTAGAAAGGTGATACCCTAAAGTCAATATTTATCAGTTTGTCTCCAAATCTTAATTCATATGTACACATTTTTCTGGTAACTACAGTATCTCCTATTAGAGTGAACACATACAATGGTTGTAACCTTTTAGCTAAGTCTTTTGACACAAACGACTTAATAGCACTTGAATCAAACAATATCTTAACAAAAACATTAAATAGTAGAAATGTACCTTCAACAATCAGAGCTAGGTCTGCATATCCATCTTCTATAGCAAATACTCGGGCTTGATTTTGTTTGCCTTGTTGTTGCTGTTGGTGTTGGGGTTGAGGATGGCGTTATTGTGGCTATTGGTATCCACGTCCACCTTGGTTTCCACCCTGACCATTGTTCTGTCCCTGGTTCTGCTTCTACGACCCTCGATTCTAACAGGCCTTAGCAAAGTATCCTTTCTAATCACAATTGTAGCAAGCTCCTTCTCTCTAAGCCAATTGTTTGTCTACTCAGTTATTGTTTTGCTGCCTCTGTGGCTAATTCTTGTTTTGTTTCTTCTGGTTCCCTTGGAACCATTGTTTGGCCTCTTGTTCTTATTCCCCAACTTTTGCTCAAAGTTGAGTTCTTGCTCCAACATCAATGTATTTTCCACGTGTCTTTGTACGTCTTCAAATCCCATTGACATTGTCACTTTTCGGATCTTGATCTTGAGACCCTATACAAATCGGTTGGCCTTCATCTTCTCCCCCCTGATCAGCTCAAGTAAAAATTTGGCAAATTCAGTAAATTTAATCTCTTATTCGACTACCATCAAGTCCTTCTGGGTTAACCTGACGAAATCAAACTGCATCTTCTTTGGGAAGAATTTCTCATAAAATATCACCATGAATTATGAGCCCGTGCGCATTTTTAAAAAAAGAAAAAAATGGGAAAAAATGAAAAAAATAAAAAAATCAACCGAGAATCCAAAAAAATTACGAAAAAATCCTCCAAAATCGTAAAATACATGGTTTTCTTTTGGAGCTGGCAAAACCTAATAAAAATGAAAATTTTTCATATGAAAATGCTAAAAAGTTATAAGTCTCGCTCCCAAAAGACCCTATATAAACCCTTCTCCCCCTTCATTCTTTTTCATCCCACCAAGAATTGAATAGAGTTCTTTCTTGTTCTCTCTACCTCTCTCTTGACACTTAGTGTTTTCTTTTCTTTCTTGAGCTGTTCTAAACAGCCATTGGAGTAGTAACAAATGAGTGCTACACAAATCTAGTGCAAACAAGGAGGAAAGATCTGCAAGATCTAAAGAAGGGTGAGAAGGAAGCAATCTCGAGGCAAAATGATTTCCACCTTTTAATTTATTATTTTGATTCAAATAAGGCTTGAGTATTTAGATTTTTATAATATTATATACATGCCTTATATAATATGTGTGCTTAGGTTTATTTTTATGCATAATCTATGATGAAATGTTACCTTGCTGAAATGTTTACATACTATCAATTATTTAAATGTTATGCTTTTACATTTAATATAAGATTAAATAAAGATCTTAAGTACGTACCAACATGGGATCGAAATTTCACCATGAACATTCCAAGTAGGAGTTGCAAGGTAATAGAGGGTTCGGAATTGACCTTACCTCACTCTAATGGGTCTGAGTTCAGTATAGTAACTCTTTCCCTAGGGTTAGAACGTTGAGCGGGTATCCTTTCGGTCTTTAATGACAACAAAAATAATAAGTTGGTTAACTCATTTAATTCCTTGTAAGTGTCTACTATGCATATTTTATTTTGTTAAAATAATGAATTAAATATTTGGGATAATTTATTGAGTTTTATAGCTTACCCTTTATTTTTAATATTTTAGGAATTTATTTATTAAGGTTGGATGAGAGTTATTTAATATGTAAAAAATTTTATTTAATCTCATTGTAGGGCATGTGGGCCCAAATTTATTTATTTATTTCCTTGTAACGAAGGTTGAATTATTACTCTTAGATTTTTTTTATTAAATAATAAATGATTCAATTTATTTAATGGGGTCATAAATTTTTATGAATTATTTGTATATAAATTAATTTGCACAAGATATCTCATGGATGTGAGATTTAGAAATGAAAAAGGCTAACGTAACACGTCCCCGCCTCCCGGACGACCCAAAAATATCAAAGAAAGATACCGTCAAATGACGGGGGCCTGGGCTTGAGAGGTGGGGTGTTACAAAGATAGTACATATCTTGGGCAAGAATTAGAAAGAATTGGCAAGTTAGGTAAGACCTTTAATTAAAATTAACTTAGAAAACCCTACCTCATGTTTTGGAAATTAAAATTGTTTAAAATTTTTTTTTTCAAAAAAAAAATTATGTTCTTCAACTATTTTGTTTGGATACAAAGATTACGAATTGAATTGAGTTGATAGTGGGTAAGCCTTGTCTCGAGTAAAATAAACATCGGAAGGGAGACGAGTTATCCCGTTCTAGAAAATACAGTTGCTAAGTAGATTTTAGTTTCGCTATCCGATCTGGAGGTTGCCTACCAGCTTATACAATTAGTCGGAGTTGAAGAATACACTTATTTTCTACCAGAAAAAAATATGATGTGGAAATTAAGGGCGAGAAATTTACTATAGTTCAAAGTAGATGCCAACGGTGGTATCAAGAATAGATGAAGGTTATCGGAAGAACTTTTCAACCAGGATTTGAGACCCTAGGTCTAGGGAAGAGACCTTTGGTAGAGAATTGGGTATTGCCGATGATGGCACAATGAATCATGAATAAAACATTAGGATATATACTAGAGACAAAAAACATATAGAAATGAAACATTTGTGTGGTCAGGCCATGAGATCGAGAGGGTCCTATATCTCTGGTTTCTATTTGGTATGAGATGCATAGGAATTCAGGGGTATGGAGAAATCTTAGACTTGGAGAATGATAGACCATGTTTGGTGAATAATGGGTGGCTTTGGACAAACTTGTTTTCCTATGCTTGGCTGCTATGAGACATTCAAGTATAGTCAAGCTTGGGAAGCCTTAGAAATCAAGACATTTGCGAATTGATTGGATGTAGTAAAGCTTCTGAGTGGAAGTCTATGTTGATGGGCAAGGGTGGTAAGGACACTCGAACCCTGAAGCATAGGTAGAGGCCTAGAATTTTGCTATGTTAAGCATGAACTTGCATTATTGAATGATTGAGTGTATGATGATCTTACTGCTTGAATATACTTGTATGAGGCCAAATCCTGTACCTAAAAATAAAAGAACTTAGAAGAATAAACTATTAGGCCACTGGACAAATCAAGAACCTAGAAACCTGAATCTAGAGTCATGATAGTACAAACAAGGCAAAACCGTGAGAATCAGAACTAAAACAACTTGATTTGTAGATAAATGGCTGGACCTAGAAGATATGCTACTGGGCTACAACATCTGACGAGACTGACTCTCGAGGGCTAGAGGTAACGAATAATGTGGCTGAGAACTAGATGGAAAATATGATGATAGAGGTCGCGATGAGGGTCATGGAACAGATTATGGGGGACCTACCTCAGATGATGCCTTAGGTGGCACTGCAGCCACAGGTCCAGGAACCTATCTTGGTGAAGCAGCTAATGCTAGTACCAATACCTGATGTTCTAGCTCATCAAGAGGTACATGAGAATCTAGAAGATGGTGAACATAGAAAGATGCTGCTAGAATTAAAGAAGCTTCAACAATCACAATTTAATGGTACTACTGATAGCTTAACAACTGATCATTGGTACCAAGAATTGGAAAAACACCTAGATCTATTGTGAGTAGCGAGTCCTAGTAGGGTGGCGTTGGCTACCCATCAATTCAAGGGACTAGATAGAAGCTGGTGGAGAATGGTAAAGGCAGACCTGAACATCAATGTTAGCAGGATGAATTGGAAAGAGTTCAGGGAGATATTTTATGAAAAGTTCTTCCTCGAAGCAACACTGGTAACTGAACCATGGGGATATGACGGTGGTCGAGTATGAGGCAAAATTTACTAAATGGCCAAGTTTTCACCTAAACTGATTAGTGAAGAGAAGAAGAAGGTCAACCACTTCACTTAGGGTCTCAAGATTGAGATCTGAAAGTTAATAAAGACAAAATGTCGAGAACATATAGAGAAGTCGTGGACAGGGCATTAACCCTAGAACACGAACTAAACTTTGAACAAAGGTTAAAGAACAGGAATAAGAGGCCAGGAGATGGCAAAGATCATCAGGGGCCTTAGAAATAAGGCACCTTAGGCCTTACAACAAGCAAGGCTAAACAAAGAAGAACAAAAGGAGCAAGCAAGACAACAAAGACTATCTTATTATTGCAGCCAACTAGGACATCTGGCAAGGTTATATCCTGTTATAGTCTAGGCCCCACAACAACAACAACATCAGAGAAGAGGACAGAATGGACTTCTTCAATAGCAACAACTTCGACTAAACAACAATTAGGGATAAAACCAAAACCAGGTTTGTGGACAAAACTAGAGTAGAGTGTTTGCAATTGTTGAAGAACAAGTCCCTGTGGTGAAAGCTACATTCTTATTACTTAATGTTGCCGTGAAACTATTGTTTGATTCGGGTGCAACAAAATCCTTTGTTTCAGAAGAACTGGTTAATAGATTACAACAAGTAACAAAACCTTGTCTTAACCTTAAATGTATCCACACCCATATGAACTACTATCACTGTAAAAAGAATATGTACATGTGATCTTAGATTTGGAATTAAGCTAATTTCGGCCGATCTCTGGGTACTTCCATTCTACGGGTACGATGTGATATTGGGTATGGACTGGTTAGACCATTACCAGGCACAAATAAATTGCCCCAAGAGAAGAGTGATGATAATGTTGTCCTCAAGAGAAGCCTTTAAAATCAATGGTGATATTCATATGTTGCCTAGGAGCCCAATGATGGCTATGTTGAACTGCTTAAGGAAGAAGGATGACCTCAAGAAACTCTTAGAGGAGGACTCTGAAGGACAGAAAGAGATCAAGAGCCTAGAAGTAGTCCGAGACTACGAAAACGTATTCCCTAATGACTTACCTAGACTACCACCAATTAGAGGCGTAGAGCTCAAGATTGAACTCCAACCTGGAACCAATCCCATAGCTATAGCTCCATACCGTATGACACCAGTAGAATTAATCAAGTTGAAGGCTCAACTATACTAGCTCAGGAGAAAGGATTAATCAGATCAAGTGAATCACCTTGGGGACTCTGGTGCTGTTTGTGAAAAAGAAGGACGGATCTATGAGACTCTGCATTGACTATCAAAAACTAAATCAAGATACGGTAAAGAACAAGTACCCTTTGCCAAGGATAGACGACCTTTGATCAATTGAGAGGAAATCTTAGGTCACGGTGTCATCAGTTGAGGATCCATGAATTAGACATCCACAAGATTGCTTTTAAAACCCGATATGGACACTTCGAGTTTACAGCGATGCCCTTTGCTTTAATTAATACCCCGACAGCATTCATGGACTTGATGAACAAAGTATTTAGGTAATACCTTGACCAGTTTTTCGTGGTATTCGTTGATGACATCCTAATATACTCTAAGTCCAAAGAGAACACCTAGAACACCTGAGGGTCGTGTTGGACCTAGCTTGATACTACAGAAGATTCATACAAGATTTTTCTAAATTAGCAGAACCTATGACCAGACTGACCAGAAAAGAGGTTACGTTCAATTGGGATGAGCAATATGAACAATCATTCCAAGAACTAAAAAAGAGATTAACTTGGGCCCTTATCTTAGTCACTCCGACTTATGGCATCATGTACGTTCTATATGCAGATGTTTCACAAAACGGATTGGGTGCAGTCTTAATGCAAGAAGGAAAGGTGGTTGCCTATACCTCGCAATAACTAAAGATCCATGAATGAAACTACCCAACACATGACTTAGAACTAGTAGCCATAGTGTTTACCATGAAGATATGGAGGCATTACCTGTATGGTGAGAGGTTTGACCTATGTTCAGATCACAAAAGTCTGAAATACATTTATACTCAGAAAGAATTGAACCTCAGTGTAACACCCCCAGTTCCCGTTCTTTCTCTATCACATACGTCATAGGTGACGTGGTTGTCTCGTAGCTTGAGACGTCATTTCTTCTGAGTGCAGTCAGTCCTGCTTTCTATCTGAGAACTGGGGAT
>JAJIYU010009717.1:0-16728 GCA_030144865.1 Tinospora cordifolia | reverse complement strand
TTCGTAAAAGTTCTACCATATACAAGATTTATGATACATGGTATTGGAGTGTGGCGACTCAAAGATATTTCAAGTATGACAATAGAAGAAAGTTTATATATATCATCATCAGGGGGAAAATGAAAATGAGTTATTGATTAGTGCATTGTACTCTTTTTTCCTTAGCTAAGGTTTTGACCCAATGGGTTTTCCTTGTAAGGTTTTTAATGAGGCAGTCCTAACAATAGTATAAGACTTCAAAAGAATATGTACTCTTTTTTCCTACTAGATTTTTGTCCCACTGGGTTTTATCTAGTAAGGTTACAATGAGACATATTCTCATATAAAAGGCATTCAAAGGGTGAGTGTTATAAATATTTTATATTAAATGCCTTTGTAACCACTATCATTTAGTATTTTGTAACCCCTTTTGTATTTAGAATTTTGTAACCCCTTTTGTATTTAGAATTTTGTAACCCCTAAATCTCATTTATGTTCAAGTTTAAATATTGTAATTATGATTTGTGTAAACCCCAATTCCTAAAATCTATATAAAGGGGTGCTTATATTGTAAATGGTGTACCAAGGTTGAAATTCAACCTATTATCAAGAGAATGAAAAGCTCTCTTCATTTTTATTTTCTCAAGTTTGTCTTCTAGTAGTTCTTTGATCTTCTAGTAGTTTTTCTTTTATTTCATAACACAGAATATTTTTTTTTCTTTTTATCTGCCCAAACCGCAATTGCTACAAACCCAAAAATTTCTAGATTTTTTTTCAATTAACGTGACCTTCATTCCCTAAATAAATCTTAGAATTTTGTTTTTCAATTACTCAATATGTGATCACTTACTATTAATTTTATTTCTTTAAACAATATTAAATTTTAATCCATTATTATTAAATTTTAATTTTATCTATTTCCTTTTTTTGTGAATTGCGTATTTTAATTCAAATATTATTAATTCTAAAATTTTTATTTTATTTTTATTTTTATTATATTTTTTTCGAACTGTAACGCGTACGCAAGAGGTTAGTTTGATTTATTTTTCATTTTCGAATTACTCGCGTCATCACGCTCACACGAGTAAGCTATAAAATAATTTATTTTTTCAAAGCATAGTCTATATTTATGTTTCAATAATTATGATCTCTTTTTTTTTCAACACATCATAAATTCTAAAATCAATATATTCATTTAATTATTATTATTTTTTAAAACTACTATTGATTTCATTTTTATTATTTTGTTATTTTATATTTTTACTTTACTTGCAACGTGCACGCGTTCGCAAAATTTCGGGGGTGTTACAATCCACCAGACCGAAAGGTGGAGCTCAAGATTGAATTACATTCAGGCACTAATCCTAAAGCCATCCCTCCTTATAAAATGGCCCCAGTGGAATTAATTAAACTAAAAGCACAGCTGGATGAACTCCAGTGCTACTTGTGAAGAAGGACAGATCTATGAGGTCGTGTATTGATTATAAGAAGATCAATCAAGTAACAATAAAGAACAAGTATCCTTAGCTCAAGATAGATGATCTGTTCGACCAGTTGAGAGGAGCCACTCACTTCTCCAAGATTGATCTGAGGTCAGGATACCATCAACTGAGGATCTAAAATTCAAACATATATAAGACAACATTTAGGACTTGATATGGGCATTTTGAGTTTATAGTGATGTTGTTTGGCTTAACCAATGCATCGGCTGCTTTTATCGACCTGATGAACAAAGTCTTTAGACAATACCTCAACCAATTTGTAGTGGTGTTCATAAATGACATTATAACTTACTCCAAGTCGGAGGTTGAACACATACGTAGAACACTTAAAAGATTGTCATAGAGATACTTAGAAGAAACCAATTATATGCCAAGTTTAGTAAGTGCAAATTTTGGATAAAAACGGTTAAATTCCTTAGCCATGTAGTATCAACAGAGAACATCTTGATAGATCCCGATAAGATGGAAAGACTGTAACAAAAATCAAAAGTTTGTTAGGCTTAGCTGAATACTACAAGAGATTCATCTAAGATTTCTCAAAGTTATTCCAATCCATGACCAAACTAAATTAGAAAAGAGTCAAATTTAATTGGGATGAGAAATGTGAACAATCATTTTAAGAATCAAAGAGGAGATTGACTTCTGCCCCCGCCATCTTAGTCACTCCTACACTTAAGGTTAGATATGTTCTATATATTGATGCTTCGTAGAACAGATTGGGTGCAGTGTTTATGCAAGAAGAAAAGGTCGTTGCTTAAGCCTCGCGACAATTGAAGGTTCATGAGCAAAATTATCCAATATATGACCTCGAATTAGCGACCATTGTATTTGCCTTGAAAATTTGGAGACACTATTTATGGTAAAAGATTCAATCTATTTTCAGACCATAATAGTCTGAAGTACATCTACACCTAGAAGGAGTTAAATCTTAGGCAGCGGAGATGGATGAAATTCCTTAAAAATTATGATTTTCAATTACATTACCATCTATGAAAGGCCAATGTAGTGGTGGACGTTTTTAATAGGAGATTTAACAAATAAGATGAGGAAAAAGGTCAAATGTACTAGTTAATTGAGGATTTCAACCTAAGTGGCACTTCATATGAGAAACAGGTATACCTTTACAACATAACTTGCAAGCCGAATCTCCTTCATCATATTAGAGAAGAACAAATGCAAGATAAATGGATCATGACTCAAATCGAAAGAGTTAAACAAGGAAACATATAGATTTTAGAATTGATACCGAAGTCACGTTAAGACTTGGAGATAGAATTTGTGTTCCTCAAAGTGGACAACGCATAAATACCATATTGAATGAAGCCCATCAGACCAAATATGTGATGCATTCAAGTGGTGACAAGATGTATCAAAACCTCCAGAAGATTTACTGGTGGCGAGGAATGAAAAAAGATATAGCTGAGTATGTCTCAAAGTGCTTAACCTGTCAGAAGGTGAAGGTAGAGCATAAAAAACCCATTGGATTGTTACAACCACTCTCAATCCTAGAATGAAAGTGGGATAATATTGCCATGGACTTTGTCACTAGGTTATCTTGGAATAAAAAAGGAGAAGATACCGTGTGGGTGTGTAACACTCTATATTTTAATTGGACATGTAAATTAATTTAAATGAAAGTAAATTTTTACAAATACATGTATTTGTATGGATTATGCGTGTACATACGTATCAATTACACACTTGTATTACAAAGACATGTTACATTGTAAATTAATTTAAATTAGATTATTTATTAAAAAATTGTTGTATAAAGAAAAAATAAAAATAAAAATAAAACAAAGAAAAAAAAAACAAATGGAGGATAACATACATTTTCCTCATTTTGAGTTAATAATGCATAATGGGTATTTATGAGAGTTGATGAAGGAGTTGGCAGCATCATATGTGAGTAATGATATGTGGGTTAATTGGTAATATGTATGTAAGTGGGATGGTTATTAAGTTAATAGAACATATATATATGGTGTTCACATGGGAGCAAAAGGGCCTATGTTATAAATACATGGATGAATGGTTGATGGTTGTCATAGCATGTAATAAATATCATGATGGGCAGTGGTTATTTATTCACTTCCAATTCAATTTTTAAGCTTCATCTCCAAAACATAAACCTAGAAAGGAAGAAACAGAACACATAGAGGAACAACAAAAAAGGAAAATTCGATGTTTCTGACGGATTCGATGCATAGGTTACCTAATTTTTTCAAATCTTTTTACAAAAATGCTAAATAAGCCACATAACATGATCATAGGGGTATAATTTTTATAGTAAGGGGTATTTTATTGTAGTACCAAAAATAGAGTATTACTCCAGCGTAGGTAAAACTTAATAAAAATTATACCAGTACACTCCTGTTGATATGTAATTCATATATATGTGATTAATTTCCATTCATTTGTTTTGTAGACATCAAAATAAATATCCAAAATTAAATAACCTTAGGGGGGCTTTTGGGCATATTAAACTCTAATAAAATTCTAATTGGATTCTATAGGAATGTAGAGAACGAAAATTCATACCCATTGACGCCAAATTCATGAATTTTGGATATCAATTGAAATTTTGGTAATGATAGACCAATTGGGTTATTGAAAAAAGTTTAAAAAATTAGTAAAAATATAATTGAGAAGCCTATTTATTTTATTTTTTGTTATAAAAATGTGTTATATAAGTGCAAAATTAATTTTAAATGTTATTAAGAATATTTGAGTTAATGCGCATCAAAACACGAGGCTTAATGCACATATAGGATTAAATATAAAAAAATAAATATGTTATAAATTATCTATAAAAATGAATTAAATTTGATTTGTGTATGTAAAATGATTCTGTGATAGAATAATTGTTGTGGATCGGAATATAGATTTTGGGGTGAATACTAGATATTGATTGGACAGTAATTTTAGTGAGTAATATTTATTTTTTATATTATGTCAACACCTCTGATTTTTTAATAAACAAGAATTGATGCACATGAAAATATATATTAAATGAGATGATGGATTATATTACTGGATTTTACAATAAATTTGGAAGAGATTGGTTATTATACCATGAAGTGAGCTACGTGCCTAACGGGATAAGTTGTTGATATTCTCTGAGTATTTCCCTTATCTTGGTTATTCATATGACATTATAGATATACAAATGTTTTGAAAGTAAGCATGTTATTTATATTTACATATGTTGCATTTAGTTTGGAATTCATGAAATTGTATTTATACGGTAGCATGTGTTGGATTTGCAATATGATATTATTTCAATGGACTGATCCTTGGAGAATAATACTTCTTATGTGATAATCCACGTGAGACTAAGCCATGAAAAATATCAACCTTTCTCTCTGTTATAATCATCAAAATGGTTGAAGGGTAGGTGATAATTAGGGATACAGTCTATTGTTCAGGTCAGACAATAATTGAGACTGACTCTGTTTCTGAAAGATGTGGATGCACATGTGTTTTATTAAATGATGCATTAAAAATATGATCACTATGTTAAATGCATATATATATATATATATATATGGTTTAAATGTACATGGTGAATTTAAATATTTATTTAATTTGATTTTTTATATGGTTATTTAAATGTATCTAAAGATTGTAGATAAGGAATATTCACTAGGCATGTGATAGCTCACTTATTTTCTTCATCATTTTAGGAACAGATAAAAAAGGAAAGCGACCAGCACAAGAAGAGTGGAGTACTCTTCAGTTTACCGTTGTGTGTGTATGGTTAATAGTTTTGTAAGCTGTATTTTTGTATAATTATAATTATCATTGTATATGTAACATCACTTAGAGGGACGTGAATGTGTTTACACTATATACGGGTGTTGGAATTTGTGGATTATAAATTATGACTTATGATTGATGATAGTAGGTTGAATATTATCTGTCATGGACTTGTGGAATGATAAACTATTTATCAGGTGATGATATTCCTTTAGGATAAGTCAAAATTTTAAGGGAGACTTTGTTGATTGTTTTTTATGGATTTTGTGTAATATGGGTTTAGAGAGGCTGACATAATATTTTATACGTAAGTGTAGCGTATATGATATTATGTGTCGGTCATAATGTCACTGTTACGAAGTGGGTTGCGACAATGTTGGTAATAGAACCTTGGATTATAAAAGCTTTACAAAGATAAAAGTTGTATATGATGTTATATTTGGTTATATGTGTAGTTATATCGATAGCTATTTTAGGCTAACATGGACCATGGATTTTGATCTTGATGAAGTTTTATTTGCTTGTAAATTTTAGTGTTGAAGGGAAAAATAAGCAAGATCAACCATGGATCCTAATGAGAAGTTGAACCAGACACTTGAAGCTATACTTGCCTCACAGCAGTAGCAAGCACTACTAGGTACTCTATTAGCACATATGCAAGGTAACAGACAAGTCCCACAAAATGTGCCAGCGGAAGGAGAATAGAGTAGTGCAAGTGCTCCTTTGAGAGGTAGAGCTAAACCGGTTGCTGATCCTATTCCAGTTCAAGCTGAGGTAGCAGCACCTATGGATCCTAATACTGAGAGAGATAAGTATGAGAAAGCTTTTATGCATAAGGGTGCAATTGAGCTTCTAGGAGATCTTGATCTTGAAACTGCAGGAAGATGGATGAACAAGATGGATGGAAACTGCACGCAAGATGGATGGAAACTATCTTGTTCATCATGAACAAGATGAAGAGTTCTACCCAAAATGTGAAAAGATAAGAAGAGAAATGAATTTGTGCATCTAACCCAAGGAAGTATGACACTCAGAGAGTATGAGCAGGAATTCAATCGATTAGTTCTATTTGCTCTAGAGATGGTAGCCATGGATGAGCTTCAGATGTAGTGGATTAGAGACGGGTATTATTGTCACATTCGTGAGGGATTAGCTTTGGCAAGGTGTACAAACATACGAACAAGCAACCAGACAAGCTAGGGATTTTAAGACTGCCCAAGCTAATGCTAGGATGAAGAAAGTCGTTGCTATGGGAATGATGGTAAGCTCGTCAACAACACTGAATACATCAATAGGGCAGGTGAATCCATTCTATGGCAGGAAGGACATATTATCAGAAGAGAGGGTTGATACCAAACAAGAAGCCCAGATATAGTGTTTAGGGTAGTAGAATGGAGGCATCTATAGCTCTGATTGTGATAGGGGCGACACCACCACCAGCATCACATGTGCCAGGCAGAGGTGTACCACAGACAAGGAGATCACAACAACAAACTAGGAGTAGACCTTATATGGCAACAAGAGGTACAGTGTCTCAAGTTGCCTCTTCTACTTCTAGATTAGGTATGCTTTAGGTGTGGGATGCAAGGACATAAAGCTTTTTAGTGTCCACAGTCTGCACCCCAAAGACATTCTACTGGCTAGGGAGGTGAAAGTACATTAGGGATACATGAACAGTCAAGAGTAGTAACAGAGCCAGATCCAGATTCTAGCAAACAACTCATTGAAGGTATTATCGGTATCTATAATGCTCCTATGTATGTTTTGATTGATGCTAGATTGATTTTATCATTTATTGCTTAACATATGATAGATAAATTGCATTTGTCACCTGTTAGATGTCATATCCTAAAAAAATTGTTTGAAATGAAATAAATAAAAATAAATCACCTACAATTAAATGAAAAATTGAGGTGCAAATTTATTGAAAAAATGAAAAATGAAATCATAATGTGATATTTAAATAAAAATATCAAATCAGAAGAGTTAACAAATATTATAATATAACTTGATATTTAACAAAACAAATTGTTGCAATATGTAGCAATTTTGGTGGGCAAGACACAAGTGGGGCAGTTTGGTAAAAGTGGAATGGCAGAAACTAATTAGAAGGTCATTAGCGTGGGTCGAATGGAATAGAAAAATGGCACAACTAGTAAATTCAAGTTGTAAATTGTGGCACGATTGCCTTGAATATTAGGAACATGGCATAGTTGTAGTTACATCAAATAGAATGGGCACTTGTGTCCAACGAAGTACATGGGCATATTAATATCAAGAAAGCTTATACTTATATTTATGGGCAAGCTTATAATAGCAATAGCAATATATATATATATATATATATATATATATATATATATATGTGTGTGTATGTATATTGGGTGCAAAAGTCTATAATCCAAGAAATAAAATTAATTATGGGAATTTGTAGTGCAACTGAAACCTTAATATTTTATAAATGATACGAAATAAGAAGAATTACAATATACTCATTTCGTATCATTTATAAAATATTAAGGTTTCATTTGCACTACAAATTCCCATAATTAATTTTATTTCTTGGATTATAGACTTTTGCACCCAATATACATACATACATACATACATACACACACACACACATATAATTTTAGAAATACGTTGTGATGTTTAACATTTTAATAAAATTACAAGAATTAGCAAAATATTTAAAATCTGGGTGCAAATTTAATTTGTAGCTTAATTGAAAAATATAGAAATAGAAATATAAAACTACAAAATAAAGAAAAATACAAAATAAGAAATTTCATTAGCAAGTTTATTTAATGAATTAAATTATGGTGTATGAAATATTAGCAAGAATGTCTAATTACGTTCTAATTAGCTAGTTCTGTGTAGGGGTGACAATTTGTGATATGACACGATAACCTAACCTGAACATGACACGAAGTTAATGGGTTTGGGTTTGATATAAATGGGTTTGGATCTAAACGGGTTGAACACGATTAAACATGACTAAATACAGGTCATAAACAGGTTAACCTAATAAACCCGAAATGACCCGTTTAACATGATTAAAAATAAGTTAATATTACATAATACATTAAGAACAATTTTAATTTTTAAAAATATTTTTAATTTAATTTTACTAAATTATTTTTGTATTTAGTTAATATTTTTAAAAAATAATTTTAAAAATTAGGCATATATTATTTGAGATATTTTTTTAAGAAAAATGATTATACAATAAATTAAAAAAGTATTATACCCCTTTAAAAATAAACTCTGTCTTTAACAAAAAATATTATACTCAAATTAAAATATAAAAATAAGTCAATTTCTCAAATATTTTAACAAAATCTCCTAAAAACAGTGAACTTAATTTTTTAACATTTTTTTCTCAACTTGCCTTAAAAATTATTATATCTCTTTTTCTCTTAGCCGAAAATATTATATCATTTCTCATAAAAGCATAAAGCCTAATTTTTTAATATTAATTTTATCTTTTAACAAAAAATACTACACCTAAATAAATATATAAAAAATAACTTGATATCTCAAATCTTTAAAAAAAATTCTCGAAAAAAGCAATGCATGTACAAATACTAAAAGAGTAGCTTCATATATCAAATTTTTAATATTATTGTTTTATTTTTTTTAATAAAATTATTACACCCAAATAAAAATTATAAAAAAACAATTTGATCTCTCAAATCTTAAAAAAAGAATAAGTACAATCTATATATAAATATTAAAAAAAGTAGCTTTTTTGACAACATACGTTGCTAGCTCATTTGGTTAGAGTTTAAGATAATGACCCAGAGATCATGAGTTCAAATCTTAGTGAAGTTATGTTTTTAGTTAAGTTATTATAGAATCTATTAAACGTGTCTAAACGGGTCATAAACAGGTCACCCGTTTATTTAACGTGTCGTGTTCGGGTTTACATATATGACCCAATTAATAAATGGGTCGTGTTTAGGTTGATATATCATGACATGATTAATAAACAGGTTGACCTGTTTATGACCTGCCGACACGAATTGCCACCCCTAGTTTTGTGCACTATTAAGAAATAAAAATATTAACAAAATAATTGGAATATAGAGATTTAGAGAAATATAGAAATATATGTATAAAGATACATTTATTAGAAGTTTCTCTTAATTATATAAATATAACGAATATATATATATATATATATATATAACTCATGATATGGGTTGCAAAGATTAGCATGTTACCTCGTGATATCAACGTGTTATAGCGAATAAAAGTATTTGAAAACTTTTGATATATATAACGTGATAGTTAATTGTGATCTATATAGAGAAATAATTGATTAGTGCAAAGTTACAAAAATACCCTACATATGATGCATGCTCACAAGATGAGATTCACTAACCAAAACCATGTACTCACCCACACTCAAGAGAAGGAAACCCTAGGATCCACATTCCAAATGTGCTCATGAAGTGTGAGATGGAAAGTTGCTATGTGAGCACACCAATGAGCCTCCTTTTATGTTCATGAAACTCTATATGAACCTTCCTAATGCTCTCATTCTTCTGTATCCCAAAGCAAGAACATACTAGTCCCTCTTGACTTTCTCTAGCCTTCTTGGCAATTCCCTTAGTTCATGAGTAATCTTGAACTATTTTTGAGTGCTTGGTTGTTTGATTGAGTGTTTTTGAGTATCCTTTGAGTTAAAGACGTTGGAAAGAAGCGGAAACTCTGTCAGATTTCAACAAACTAGCAATTGATGTGGAACTGACTTCTAAAACTTCCATCTTACTAGTTTAGTTTAATATCATGTTCATGTATGCTTGATTTTAGTTTAGTATGATAAGCATGATTTAATTTTTAGTTTAGCATGTATGTTATGAAACCATGTCATGCTTAGACTATGCATGTTTAGGTTTGTTTTAAAGTATGATGTATGCTATATGCCGTTTCCATGTTTTGAATATATATATATATATATAATAAACATGATGAATTTACTTATTTTAATTTATGATTCATGATTATGAAATTTAATAAAAAATGTTGAGATTAAGAGCCACGTATTGTCACAATAAACATGAGGGTCACTGTGGGTGTTCTTTACTTGTGATTAGTTCACATGGTTCAAGTCCAAAATACTTGGAATATGGGTGAAACCCTAAGTCTAATGAATATGGCAAAAGAAATGTCTTTTTCACTCCAAGGAGGCATTTTGATAAGAATATTAAGGGCCTTGAAACCCTTTTAGTCTAATCTACAACTATAAACAAAATAATGTTTGAAATTAATGTTTTATAAGTGCTTAAATTTGAATGTGTTGTTAGCCTAAATTAACAATTTGGTTGTTTGAAAAAAATCCACGGGGTTGTGTACTCACCCTTCCTCTTTGATTTTTCAGGTATTTTAATCACATGAAGACATGGATATTAGATAGGTTCTAATTTTAGAAAGTTTTTATATTTGAATGTAAAGGCATGTTGCCCAAATTTTGAATATCTATAATGTAAGACTTTCGCTGAATTTAAAATTTGTTTTATTAGTTTTGAGTTATGTTCTCTCTTTTATTAAATCAATAAAGATTTGAAAAGTTTTCTTTTATCTTTTGTATAATTGCCTCATTGAACTTCATGTATAAATTTTGGGTTAACTACTCTTGAATCTCAATGAGGCGTGGGATAAAAAGAAAATGAAGTTCAGTTGTGTACTTGTAATGTAATACCGGCCTGACCCACCTTGTAGTTAAGTCCAATTGAAAGTCTCGGGGGTTGAGGTGTTACATTAGGACTAGCACACATTTGATTTTGAGTACAATAGACGGTGAAAGAATATATCTAAACATGGTGTGTGAAAATTGTGTGGTAAAATATGACAACCATAAAATGATTGTGAGTCTTAGAGTTCTAGAATTTTTGGAGTTTGATGCTATTCTAGGCATGGATTGGTTGGCGGCATATCATGCATGTGTTGACTACTTTTTTAAAGGAGTAGTTTTTCAGATACCAGGTCAACCCTCATTTGTTTATAGAGCTATGACATCCTCACAACTTCCTATTCGAGGTCGTATGACTATTGATGAAGAAGTAGGAATGTTGGCCGATATGTGTTCAATGGCCGATATTGTGAATACCTCAATGTATTTTCAAATGATTTGTCGGGGTTATCACCTAAATAGGAGATAGATTTTATTATTGAATTGATGTCTAATACTAAACCTATTTCCATTCTTGCATATCTAATGGCACCAAAAGAGTTGCACGAACTTAAAGTGCAACTAGATGAGTTGATGACTAAAGGGTTTATTAACCCAAGTATGTCACCTTTGGGCACACCTATATTATTTGTAAAGAAGAAGGATGGAAGCTTATGGTTGCGTATTGATTATTGTTAGTTAAACAAGGTGACAATAAAGAATAAATATCTTTTGCCATACATTGATGATTTATTTGATCAGTTGCATGGTGCCAAATTATTTTCTAAGATTGATTTGAGATCTGGGTATCATCAATAAGGGTTCGAGAAGAAGATGTGCCAAAGACTACTTTTAGAAAAAGATATGGTCGCCATGAATTTCTTGTGATGCCTTTTGGATTAACTAATGTTCCTGCCATGTTTAAGGAGTTAATGCAAAGGGGATTTAAGCCATATCTTGATTAGTTCATTATTGTGTTTATTGATGATAACCTCATATATTCTAAGACTTGGAAAGATCATGAACAACATCGCCATATCACTCTGAGGACTTTGAGAGAGCATAGATTATATGCTAAATTTAGTACATGTGAGTTTTGGCTAAATTTAGTAAATGTGAGTTTTGGCTAGATGAGGTAAAATTTTTGGGTCATGTAGTAAGTGCAAAGGGTATTTCAATTGATCCTGCTAAGGTTGAGGCTATTACCAATTGGCCAAGACCAATTACAGTGATTGAGATTCATAATTTTCTAGGTTTAGCTAGCTATTATAGAAGTTTGTAGAAGGTTTCTCCATTTTAGCCGCTGCATTCACAAAACTGACTCAAAAGAATGTACCATTTGTGTGGACTACAACATGTGAATATGCTTTCACAGAATTAAAGAACTGCTCCAATTTTAGTACTTCTACAGCTTGGAAAAAAAAGTGTAATACATGGAGATGCAACACAAACAGGTTTAGGAGGTGTGTTGATGCAGGAAGGTCGAGTGATTGCTTATGCATCTGGACAGTTAAAGATGCATGAGAAAAAATATCCTATGCATGATCTAGAGCTAGTAGCAGTAGTTTTGTGTTGAAATTGTGCATACATTACTTGTACAGAAAAATGTTCACATTGTATTCATATCATAGGAGTTTGAAATATTTGTTTGATTAGAAAGAACTGAATATGAGGCAATGTAGATGTTTGGAATTCCTGCAGGATTATGACTTTACTTTAGAGTATCATCCTGATAAAGCCAATGTTGTAATAGATGCATTGAGTAGAAAATGAGTGGAGACTAGTGTGGTAGTTTTCAAGATAGCCTAGGAATGGCGACTTTTGGAGAGAGTGACTGTGATGAACATTCTCTCTGTGGAACCACATGTTGATATTTGTGCTTAGATGCATATTCAACTAACAAACTCTCATATTCAGAAGATTAGGGAACTATAGCAGCATGATCGTGATTTGACTATGTATGAAACTTGGGTTGAAAATGCAGACAGAGTTGATTGGTAGAGACGCTCTAATGGTGTGTTACGTTCTCAAGGAAGGTTATGGATGTAATAACCCAAAGTATTTTAAAAAAATAGCGCATGACGACTGCGGTCCCAAATCAAGACAATAGTCCTACGATAAAAAAAAATTGGTCTTCTTGTGGGACTGCGATACTGGTGTCGAGACCCCAGTCTAGTGCTAAAGACGTGGTAAGATGGTTTTGGGTCACAATCTTGTTATTAGGAATAGTGCCAAGACCGTGGTGTTGACAACAAAGACCGTGGTATTGCGATTGAAGACCAGAAATGGGAGTTCTGGGTTGCAATTTATCTATATATGTGTAGAGGTACCACACTGTAATAACCTAGGGTTTAGAAAAAATAAATACAAATTATACAAAGTATGAGCCAAAAAAAGAGGTCTGCACAAGGACCGCGGTCCTCAAAAGGAAGATCATGGTCTTGCGATTTGAGGTACCAAATCTCAGGACCGTGGTCCTATGGGTGAAGGACTACGATCCTGCATCAAACAATCGTAGTCCATGTAAGGAGGACCGCAGTCTTGTGAATAGGAAAATTTAAGAAATTGCTTGGAAGTACGACTACGGTCCCAAGATTATGGTCTTGTGATTAGGGGCATGCCAAGATCTCAATCCTGGTTCTTGTGACCGCAGTCTTATGATTGAAAGTCAAAGGGACTACGTAAACCCTAACTTGGCAACTGATATTATATATACATCTGTGTAGAAACCCTAATCGCTTGGATTCACTCGCAACCACAGTTGCTTACCTTTGTTCTCACAAGAAAACCCTAATCACTTGTGCTCACAGAGAACCCTAGCCGCCACTCTCAATTCTTCCCCTCCCATACAGAGTTTCAATTGGAATTGGTATTGTACATCCCCTAATAACAATCTGTGGAGTGTGAGGGAGTAAGAAATGCTCTAGTTGCTGGGAAATTGAACTGCAACGGGTCTCCAGGCAGTAATACTGAGGTAAGGCATCTGTTTCATGATGCAAGCCAGTTTAGTATCATTATTTTGTGTTTCTTAACATTTTAAACACTTCTTGATGTAATAGCAACATTGAAACCTTTTGGGACATCCATCGGATAGCTAAATGGCATTCTTGGAGGGAACGAAAAGAACACCAAGGTATAATTAACTGCTACTCGCTAGGCTTCATGTTTTTGAATGTTTAAAGTCGATGAGGTATAACAACATGCCACTTTGTTAAAAAACAATAGCTATTTAACACTTTCTTAGTGAAAATCGTTCTTCTTAGTATAATAGTGCTTAAAAGGCGTGAAAGTGATCCAAAAAGGGCTAGCGGAGGTGGAATGATCAACAAGGAGGTATAAAGTGTTCTTAACCATTGTAATAGTTATCTTTAAATTGTAAACTTGATATATTGAAGTTTTAGTTGCGACGGAAATGGGAAGTCCGCCCAGAATGTGATTTTTGGAATACCTTGTGACTATTACAATTTTGCACATAACACATTAAAGAATAGCCTCGCGTTACCGTGGTTATACTAGGAGTATCGCGGCAACATGATAAACAATTCGTTTATCAGACTTTTTGTGCACAGAATTGTAACCACAATACTAAAAGTCATTAGACTTAGAATTTGGAATATTAAAAACATAATAAATACTAAAATGCATTCTATAATTCTTAAGGTTAAGGATTTCAAACCCTCAAGGCAAGAGTTAGAACACGAGGAGAAAAATATCAGGTGGAAGTGAAAACCTGAACTCTTTAGTATTATTTTGATTCGAATATTGAACATGATTGTGTGTTTATTGTTAACTATTGTTTAAAAGCATGCTAGGAACGTGTGTGATTCATATGAATACCTATTTGTCTTTTATGTGGGTTTATAGCATGCCATACTTTGTACAAATGTTCAATACATTTTAGAATCTATGTTATGCATACCATGTGATGAATAGTATGATTAATGTGATTACGAGCATGATAACTTGTTTATTTATATTCATTGACTATTTATATTGGATATTTGAAATGTAGATATGCTTGTGGTTATTAATCAAAGATAATAAAAAGAATTAACCATATACCGACATGGTGATGCAAATACCGTGGCAATAGTATGGCATCATCGTCAGTATTATTAGCCCTAGGCGGGTCTCTATTTGAAATGGGAATGAGAGCCTAAGTGAGACTTTACTTCTTGGTGATATGATAGAGTGAGACATCCATCTCGAGATAGGGTTTTAGAGTGTGTAATAGGTCTTGGGCGTTCCATCGAGTACTCTGAACCTAAGTTTGTATGTCGAGGCAGAACCCCTTTTGGTCTTAACATTAACTTAAACAATTGAATCGTTGAAATGCCTAATGTTTTACAAGTGTTTGCATGTTTGTATTCTAACTATTATAATACTCGAAATGTTTTTGTGTAAGATCCATTAGACTCTTGAGCTTACCCCACTAATTTATTTTTCATGTAACCACTAAAGTTACTTGCTCACAGTAGGAGCTTACTTTTGCTTACAGTTTGTAGGGCATGAGACCTACATTTCATTTATGTTTAGTCATATTGTTTATTGACTTCAGCCATGGGGCTAAGCATTTGGTTATTGATCCATTTTGAACTCAGGCCACGGGGTCTAAGTATTTCATTCCATTTTTGTGAGTTTAATTATCATTTGATTAATTATAGTTAACATTCCATCGCCATTTTTAATTTTGCATAAAGTTTATTATTTATGTTTTTGTACTCTGATATTGTATTGGGATGGTGTGAGAAAGGAAAAAACATATGTAATGTCTTAGTCTCCAGATGTTGACGGTGGGAGTGACCGCATCGTTCAATGCAATTTCGTCTCAAGGTAAGAGACGAACACACCCAGTTACCAGCATATGCAATGGGATTCGGGGGCTAGGGTGTTAAAAAGGTAGTATCAAAGCTCAATCAGTAGCTTACTAGGAAGAACTCAGTTAGTAGCTCGTTGGGAAAGAGTTCAATCAGTAATTCACCAGTAAAAGTCCAAACTGAGGCCAAAAGTGATACTAGTCTAGTGAGATGGTCACATGGAGCTCAGTCAGTAGCTCAATTAGTTTGTCAGTTAGTGATTGAGTCAATAAGTCACTGGACTAGAGTCTATAGTATAGACTATAAAGTGTCGATCCTACAGAGGAGCCGAGTAGTAATGACACTGCATACTTAGGTCTAGGAAAAGACCTTAGGTATAACTTGGGTGTTGTCAAGGTTGCACAATGGATCATGAATAAAAGCTTTTAGGGCATAAGCTAAAGATTGATAACATGTGAAACTAAACACTTGTTTGGTCAAGACACAAGATCGGGATGATCTAGTATCTTTTGTTTCTATGTGGTATAAGACGCATAGAAATTCGAGGAAATGGAGGAATCCTAGATTGGAAGAATAACGGACAATGTATGGTGAGTGATCGATGGCTTTAGACGAACTTGTTTCTCTATACTTGGATGGTATGGGATGGTCAAGTGTAATGAGGCTAAGGAAGCCTTAGACATCGAGACACTTGCCAAATTTTTTGGGTGTAATGAGATCTATAAGTAGAAATCTATATCGATGCGCAACAGTAGCATGGGGTGCTCAAACTCGAAGGCATAGGTAGAAGCTTGGAATCTCTATGCTAGCGTGCTGGTGTGATGATATATGATAAGTAGAAATCTATATCGATGCACAAGAGTAGTATGGGGTGCTCAAACCCAAAGGTATAGGCGGAGGCTTGGAATCTCTATGCTAGCGTGTTGTTGTGATGACATATGAGATTGTTGCTTGCATGTTTTATGTACGTAAAGATTGTTAAATATATATATAT